>JAKWJA010001552.1:0-48976 GCA_027704765.1 Solanum habrochaites | reverse complement strand
TCATAGCTTTTGAGAGAGATCAAACATTGGAGACGAATTTATGAAACAGGGCTTATGATGTAGTTATGAGAGGCTTTATGCTACTTTCATTATTTCTAGTTGTGATCTAGGTTGTATGGCTATTGGTAAGCATGTTATATCATGTTAGCGTCAAAGTATAGGAGAGTCCTTGGTGTGTTTGTTTAAAATGGTTAATAATCTCTTCACATGTGTACCCCTTGTGAATGCAATGAATAGCACAAGGTTGGAGTCTAAAGTGTATTATGACGGTTGGCTTGTGTCTCCATAGCTATTGTGTTTGGGGGGCATAGTGCTTGATGAAACGAGTTTGGTCTAAGAGAGGATGCCTCAATGAGTGTTGATAGCAGTTCGTGATCATGTTGGCTATGTACACACACAAGCATTTCACTCGTGTGTGCTACAGCATGTAAAGGTATGAAAGTATGAATATGTGTTACTTATCTAGGAAAGACTCTGCTAGGCGTACTCGTAGGGGCGAAGCGGTATATGAGAGTTTGCCAATGCATTCACCATGTGTACCTTCGATAGCAATAGTTCTAGTTTTGGTTTAGATATGTATCGAATATGTATGTATGATATGTGTGACCATTGAGGTTACGGGTGAAAGGGTTCCGCCCCCCCCCCTCACATATAGTATACACACACATGTTATGAAGAATGTCAAGAGAGGGGATTGAATGGGTAGTTCCGTGTACATGCAACTAGATGATACTTTACCATATGCTATGTTCATGTGAAGGGATCTTTAAATGATTTAGATTCATTGAACTTCATCTATGACCTATGATGTTAAGCATAGGAGTGTGAGGACTTCCAAACCTAGGTTTTATCAAAGTAAAACTATAATAAAGGTATTCAATAGGAAACGTAGATTAGCACCGCAAGTGAACTTGAATATGAGTGGGTGTCCCTTCACCACTGGTAGGAAGGGACGGTCACCCCATAACTCATGCGTGTGGATAGCCTCAGACCCAAAGGTGTTAGAGATGTTTCCATTAAGCGAGTAACTCCATGCCTAACTTTCATAAAGAGGGTTTCAATAGTACCCCCAAGTCCCAAACTATGTGCCACCATAGGATAATGGCTATTAGATCCACCCTAGAAACCAGCTATGTTAAACAGTGGTGGTTTTCCCTTTGGGCCGGCTAGACCACATGCTTTCGGTGTGGGGTTATGACACCAAACTCATGTTAGCATCACATGTCTATATCGGTTTAAGGCTATATTTCCCTAAAGTAAAATGGAAAATGGAAGTAAATGACTCGGACCCCTCCTTAGAATGATCTAAGGGAGGTTACTTGGGATAGGTGGAAGTAGCAACCCATTCTAGAAAATGCACAAGTAGCTCCTTAGAAGTCTAGGAAGGTTTTCTAATGCATGTCAATAGTATGGGTTCTTTATGAATGAATTGCTAGGGAATTTGTCTACTTTTATGAAAGATGTGCATTATATGAGTATTTATGCATGTGTTTGACTTGTTGACTACAGGTGAAGGTTATTGCTTACATAAATCAAAGTGTCTTCTCTTATTATGTTGTATAGACTGGATGTAAAGCTTGTGGTCTTATGATAGGTGTTACTAAGTATGTGTGAGGTTTATGGTGCCGCTTACATGTTACATTGCAACACTCCACTGAGTAGCGGTAATGAGTTCGGTATTATAAGGTTCTACGTGAAGTAAAAAAGATTATGTGCATAATGACTGAGTCACCTTTAGTCTTGGCTTAAATATGCTAAGTCGCATTATACTTCTACGTGGTATTGTGTTGCCTTGTATAGATGTATGTCATGTTTTAGTGCGGCGTTAGGTGCTGCATTGCACCAATTATCTCTAAAGGTTTACTTGGACGTAATGAACAAAGAGAAGGTGGGTCCTGTTAAGGGGGGAAAAAGGTGCTTACTATGATGTTGCCTTAAGAATTGCCCTAAATTAATATGTGATCTGATGTGATGTTTGGCCTTTGAATATGTTTTTCTGAATAGTATATGAATGAAGAAATGCTTATTGTTTAAAGCTTTATAAATATGTACTTCAACATGGCATGAAGTATTGATTTCAAGAAAATGTCCTTTTTTAAACGCAGGTTTTTGCATCGGTTGTCATATTAGTGCATCTTGTGACAAATCCCATTCTCTCTTACTTTTACACAAAGTGCTAGGTTATGGATTGCTTAACGATGTCTAGAGTGAGGGCTCATATGTGATTCCCAAGCACAAGGAAAGGGGTCTTCATTTCCAAGGATTCCCTACTCATGTATAATGTAAAAATGTTTAAAGAGTGTATAGTTATTGTGCTCAATGTTTTCAGGGTGTGTCCCTAATGTATTTAATATTGTTGAGTCTATATATGCAAGAGACTTCGAAGTGTCTCATATATATTATTACTTATGTTTATATATTGTGAAGTAAAGTTCCTAGATATAATGTGATATGAAAAATTTACAGTTTTGCTAATTTTTACTAGGCAATGCGGATGAATGTAATTATGGGCTGTATAAGACCTCCCGAGCGGCAAGAATTTCGTTACTCCTAGGGTGCTTCCCCGGGTTGTGACAAAGACATTAGTTTATTAAGGTGTGTCTCGGAAATTTTGGTGCATAGTCTAGGGGGGTTACTTATACATTGCTCATTAAGAAAAGAAAAAGGAGAATGAAATAAACAAAGAAAGAAATAAGTAAAAAGGAACGGAAATTTTTAACTAAAAAGGCGCGAAGTATAGTTTTTTACTTCTTTTCTAGTATACACACGTTTTACTATGCACTATTATCACTTTTACTACTACATTTACATTTTTTTAATATTTTTGTCAGATCTTGAAAAATCAAGGAGAGAAGTCAGGGCGGTGAAATTATGTTGTCTTTGGTTAGATTATGGTTCCTTTTTCTTTTTATGTTAATTATGAAATCCTGAAATTTTTATTTTCATTCAAATCATTTTCATACCATTTGAAAACATTGAGGAAGAAGAAGATATTTAATATTTTACGCTAAAGGAAAAAAAAATATTAAAAAACAACTAGTTTAGTTGTAAAACATATTTTCATACTATTCTGCCCAAAATATGACCAAACTTTCTGGCCAAAGGCATTTTGCTAAATTTAAATATACTGAGTTACTTTCATTGCTTTTACCCAATAACATACAAAAATTCAAATAATTGATGTGTTAAATATTATTATTACAATATATTAATTAGATATTTATTTAGTTAGGGTAAAATTAAAATAGGATATAACTTTGTTTATTTGGAGTTCTCTAATTTTTTAATATTATGATTAATGATTAGAGTTATTCTTTATCTTATTCTATATTTTCGTGAAAAACATATCCACATCCCCCCCCTACTTTTTTTCTAAAAAGTTAATCATTTTAAATGAAGGATGGGACATATGAAATGACAGAGAATAATAAAATCTTTCTAAACCACGGTTGCTCACAACACAACTAAAATAGAAATAATAATACAATTATGATTCACCCTTAAAAAATTATAGTCTATTTCTTAAATAATACAATTATTATACATATTAATCATACATTATGAATAAAATATGCAACAAAATCCATCCAAACCAAATGTCCAAAGGATCAAAATTAGACGCTAGGTTTGGGTTATAACACCTATTTAGTCAGAGGTAACTTGGTTAATTAATGTTTTGTTTTAATTCTTTCGTTGGTTGTGGTAAAAAATTAAACATTAATTTTGAAGATGGATGTACAAGTATGCGAGTATAATGCCTACACCCCCCAACAATTTAAGCGTGATGAGAATAAGAAGGGTACATGTGTAACCTGTTTTCTCAATTCTCCTTCACTCATTTTTCTTTTGTCTTTCTTTCTCTTGCTTTATATCAATACAAATTATACAAATACAATATGCAATATGTGTTTGTATAAGTAAGAGAAAGATTTAATATATAAAGACAAATGGTTTAACTCGATTCAATTGTTTATAAATATAAATTTTATGCAGATATACAAATACAATCATTCATGGATATCCATATATAGTACTTATATATTGTGATATCTAATTGATATACATATAGACTATACCTTTCTCCCACTCGCTGCCCTCCTCTCTCGAATTTTCCCTCTCTTATTCTAATCTCTCTCTCACTCTAGCCTAACACAAAAAATGACATATACAAACAACACAAGTTTAATAGACATATACGACCAGTTTATACGTAATCGATCGATTATAAAGCAGATCTTTAAGCCAACTATGGCGGGTATACAAAATTGTAAGTAGAGTAATCATATAATTTTTATATTTATATTCCTTAAATGTACTCTAAAGAATAATACCTAAAATAGATAGTTAATAATATATATCTTCAATATATTTCACATAGACTGTAAACACCATCACAATTGTTATAATTTCGGACGTCAATTCCCTCAATAGGCCACCACAGTTAAAGGAATGTCTAAATTTAAAGTTATGTTTCATTAGGACCTAAAAATTCACCCCCTACTATCAATATTTCCTCCAAATATACTTGAAACACAAAAGCATCACCTTCTCTAGTGGACATGACATGTTCAGAAAGTCTTTTTTTAATAATAGACGCAATTAATTCATTAAACTCATTTAACTAATATATGATACTTATTTTTAATTTGTTAAATTAATTTATTAAGAATAGATTTCATACTTAAAATCTTTTATCATAAACGAAACTTTTTTTTTGGTATGCAGAATGCCTTGTTTAAAAATTGCTATATAACTCATCATAAATCACTCATGAATCTAATTAATCATAAATGGTTATAATAAATATCAATAATAGTAAGGTCGATACTTATAAAAAATAATGATTTGGCTGTTCTTTGAAATCTATACTATATACTAGACCAATCTTCTTTAAGTGATACTTAGTGATTTTTTGATCCCAGAGGAAACAATTGATATAGTTAAGGGATTCAATTCTCTAATGGGTGATCATGTAGAAAAATATACCTCAATATTGCGTGAATGTTAATTATTGGTGAATTTCTCTAATTCACGTTGATTCTTTTATTTTTTTTAGAAATCTTAAATTGGAAAAGTGTATTGTTTTTCTTTTCATTTAAGTTGATCTATCGTATTGTCCTCAATGGTTTTGAAATCAAACCTTCACAACCGATTGTTTAACTAATCCCCTTTATAAAGTGAAAAAGACGACCAGAGACTACGGAATACATTTCGTTCTTTCATGATAAATTAAAAAATATTGTCCCTTATTTTATATTAATTGATATTTGTAAGGTGAATATGTATTTATAAAAAAAACTAACTTAAGTTACAGACACAATTTAAAACATACTACTTTTTTGAACGTCAGAATCCGGATCATCTAAAAAATGGTTGACTAATGCAACGAAAACTCGTCGAAATTGGCGGGTATGCTCGCTTCGGGGCTCGTTGACCTTGAAAATAGTGGGATTGGCCGTTGAGGGCCACACCCAATTGGATGCAGTAGCAAGGCCTAGAGGCACGTCACACAAAAAGTTTTGCATTTTTGATGTCAGAATCTAGAGCACCATATAAAAATGGTTTGCTATGCCATGAAAATCATCAAATAGAGGGGGGATGCGCTATTCGGAGCTCGTTTTGACTTGAAAATGGGTTGGACTGCCCGTGAGGGACAACCGACTTCATAGACAACGTCATGAAGGACGTACACAAAAAAATTTGATATTTTTGACGTTGGAATCGGGATAACCAAAAAAATGGCTTGCTATAGCACACGAAAATCGTCGAAATAGGGGTATGCGCGCTTCGGAGTTTGAGAGTGTCTTTAAGTTATGGTGAGCTGCTTGGCTGTTCGGTTGCCCACATCTCCCTCTATCTTTTACTTATTCTACTATTCAGTATTCAGATAGGATATCCCTTATGTTAGATTTGTCATTTTAGTTTCAGACTTGCATCATATTCTAGAGCTCTGTACTTCTTACACCAACTCTTGGGTAGTAGTTTCTTTATTTTCGCATGTACCTTATAAGGAACCAGTGTTGGAGATGATTTGGTTAATTTTGTGTATTTCACTATAGTTAGTCGGAGTTTGTTAAAGATGTTCGTTGGATCTTACCTATTGGTTAGGGACCATAGGTGCCATCACGACTCGTGTGATTTTGGGTCGTGACAAATTTGTATCAGAGCCCTAGTTTATCGATCTCAAGAGTACAAGAGCAATGCTAGTAGAGTTCTTGCGGATCGTGGTATGAAGACGTCCATAACTATCCGAGAGGCTATAGGACATTTAGGAAATATTCTGTTTCTTTATTCATTATGGTTGACCCATTGACCTTGTAGAAATTCTAATATTGAGATCTCCATTCTCTCTCAAGATCGGCGAGGAAGCAAAATCGGCAAGTGGCGGTCAGGAGCCCTATTCCCTGCGCCTGCTTCTGGGAAAACTACGAGGTAGAGGGTTAGATGGTAGGGGACAGCGACAGATGGTCGGGGTTAGGTAGGGGCCGGATTGCAGCACCTGTGGATGGTCATAGTACCAATAGCTATCAGGGGTCGTTGATAGGACCGTTACTACTGATGCAAAGGTCTATTCATGGGGATGTTGGCAAGATGTCTCTGTCGAGCGGGCGGGATGGGATGGTCCAGCTTAGCTCAAACCCAATACATTGTCCCAGTGCGTCAAGATACATTGAGCTCTATATCTGAGGAATCCTAGAGGGGATGGCTCACGGCAGGAGCTTTGCCAGTCACTTTATGAGGGCTCAAGGACCCGTGTTGGAGGTCAAACTCAGATCGATAGTTGCTCGATTCTCAGACTCACACAGGGCTCAGCAGCTGCCGATGTTGTTTGTAGCTCCGTTTGTGGATAGTATGGAGTCCCAGATATGAAATCAATTTGGTGAATAGGCCCCTCTATGACTATTGTGAGCACACAGATGTTGAGTTCACACTAATGAAGCCTCCTACTTACCTGGGACACTAGCTGAGGATTCATATGAATTTATAGTTAGTTGTCATGAGAGGTTTCATAATCTTGGATTGTGGAGTCTCCTGGAGTTGACCTAAAGAGCGTTTTGATGACTGCTTGATAAGGAAGTGGGGGAGGGAGTATTTAGTAGTAGGACCCTGCTGGATCCCATCCACTATCCGGACTAAGTTACGCAGGTATTTCTACCAAATTGTCCACGCAGTGATAGGGAGAGCAAGAGGGTTTTGAGTTTGAGGGTTTGCCAACAAAATGGATATATGTCAGTTGCAGAGTATGAGGTAAAGTTTCATGACACTTGGGCGAGTCATGCTTCCGATGCTGATACTTTCCCAAAGCGGCTTGAGAGAGTGAGGAGTTTGTTTAGGGGCGAGTTATCCGATCAGTCTAGGAGTTCTTAGTGTTGATTATGGCGTGTTCCAATCCACAAAAAAGTGGTAGGATGCTCGCTCAAGGAGGTGGAGATGATTGGGCGTGAGGAATTTGAGCAGCGATCGAGGGCCCAAGAGGACCGTTATTCAGGTGCATTATGGTGGTGTGCTCTGCCTAGGAGTTGGGGTTACTTGGGGCAGGGGTTATCCCCTCAGTCCAAGGCAGGACCCATTAATGCGGCATAACAAGCGTCTGAGGCTGGTTCCGCTGGGGCATAATCCTAGAGCTCGTGCATACTCGTAGGGTCGTTCATCTTCAGCCCTTGTAGTTGTGGAGGCGCACATTTTTGGTCTTCAGGTTTCCTCTATCAGCCTTGCGTCTCGTAGGGGACTATTTTGACTGGCTATATGGGACACTTTGTGAGAGATGCCCAAGGACAAGACGGGTGGCTTTATATTCAGGGTTCTCAGGCTCGACTTTCGGGGCCAGCCCAACCTCCAGCTAGGGGGTGGGGCATAAATTGGTAGAGGTGGTTCTCATCAGGTATAGAGGGTGGTTCTCCTTCTCGTCGAGGTGGTGACGTGAGTGAAGGTTTCACAATCTGATCGGACGGGTCGATCTCACTTTCTGCTTTCCAGGTTTACCCAGGCCAGAGGCTGATAAGACCTCATGATGCTTGTTATCACATGTATTCTTCCGGTTTGCAATCGCCCACTACTGTATTATTTGTCAAGGATCTACTGTCTATGTGTCCACATTTTTGCTCTCAGTCTAGAATATAATGTGTGAGTCTCTTGATTTTGCCGGGATACATGGTTCTACTCTTGTCGGGATTTCATAGTTAAGATCGGGTTGGTTTGTATCGATATTATAGTGTTTTAAACTTCGTTTTAAGGGGGGTGTATGACACTCATGCAGATAGATTTAAAGGTCTAGATATGATAGATTTTGATGGCTGCTTTGGAGGATTGTTATTATCTTACACGCAATTTAAAAAATTGTCATGCCAAGACCATCACTTTGCTATGCCTGGATCCTTGAAAGAGAATAGAGAGGTTCTATAGTCACCACAACTAGGGGTCTGTCTTGTGACAATCATTTCCTTAAGGCTCGTCCAGTTGGGTCCAAGAGAGGATGTTTGGCTTACGAGGCCAACATCGAGATACTAGTATTGAGCACTCCTATGCTCGAGTCTTATTCCAGGTAGTGAGTGAATTTTCAGAAGTATTCCGACGATTAAGTTTTCCACCAGATCGTGATATGATTCTCTGTCTTGACGTGGAGCCAGGCACTCAGCCAATTTCCATCCTCCTTATCCGTATGGAACTAACTGAATTAAAAGAGTTGAAGGAGACAGTTACAAAGATTTGTTGAGCAAAGGTTTTATAGACCGAAGTGTAGGCCTTGGGGTGGCTACAGTGTGATTTGTGAGAAAAAAGCATGGATCTATGCATAGTGTATTGATACCCCCCCGACCCCAGCTTTTGAACAAGGTAAACTATCAGAATAAGTAACCAGAGACCTCGTATTGATGACTTAATTGATGAGTTGCAGGGTTGTTCAGTTTTTTCCAAGATTGACTTTGCGATATGGATTATTATCGCTGAAGATTAGGGTGGATGCTTACATAAGACAGCTTTTGAACACGTTATGGCTGTTGACACGAGTTTTTGTCCCCCGCGTATAATGTCTTTTGGGATTGACCTAATGCCCTGCACACTTTATGGACTGATTGAATGGAGTGGTCAAACCGTATTTGGGATTTTGTTTATTCTGTTATTGATTCTTGATGATATATTGATAATACTCAGGAAGTAAGGAGGAACATAAGCATCATTGAGGCATTGTGATTATTGGCGATTCTAAAGGAGAAAAAAGATTTTGCAAAGTTTTCATCAAGTTTGAGTGTTTTTGGCTTAGTTCCGGTTAGAATCTTAGGACATGTAGTGTCTAAGGACCCCGCCCCCCGAGTATCATGGTGGATTCCTAAGATCGATTAGGCAATTAGAATTGGGCATACCTGCTTCAGGTACTGCGTAGTCGATTTCTTAAGCCATTGCGGTGATTATAGACGGTTTGTAGAGGGTTTCTCCCACAATCTATGCATCACCATTAATTAGAGTGACACAGAAGGAAGTGATTGTTCAAATGGTCTGACGATGTGTGAGGTTGTTTCCAAAAAAAACACCTCAACGACTTATGATACTGCTTCCGATTTGACCCTACGTGGAGGGAGGGGGTTGTGTTGTGATATGTGAATTATGGGTGATGGCTTCTCGAATGGTCTGGGGGGGTCTGTATTGACTGCAGAAGGGAAAGGTAACGCTTATGCTTAGAAGGGCACGTTGAAAATCATGAGAAGAAACTACATATTCACCTGATGTAGAGATTGGTTGGTGTTGTGTGTGCATGAGATTGGACCCCCCCCCCAGGCATTATCTTTATGGTGTGCATTGTGAGGTGTTTCACGGATCATTCGGATCATACCAAATATATATTCAATCAGAGGGATCTGAATTGAGGGGCGGCAGCGGAGATGGTTTCGGAGTTGATAGGGACTAAGACATGACATTCTTTATCATCAGGCAAGACAAAGGATTGTAGAAGATGCCTTGAGTCGAAAGTGGTAAGTATAGGTAGTCTAGCAAGGTTACAGGTTGGACGGAGCCGCCCTCTTAGCTAGGATTATCCAATCTGATTCAATAGATTTGGAACTTGATATTTAAGAAACCTCGTAGGGTGTTGGCTCTTATATGGAGGCTAGGTCATCCTTGTTGGAACAGATTCGGGTCAACAATTTGATGATGGTGGAGTGATGTAAGATAGTACAAGGTGTTTGAAAAAGGAGCGGAAGACAAGGCCGCAATTATGATAGGGAGGGACACTTTTGAGGATTTAACACGGGAGTATCGTGTTCTCGAAAGTGTGATGTGACTAGATTGCATTGGAGAGACCAGAGTTGAGGTACTCTATTCATCCAGGGGCTTATAAGATGATATCGTGATCGACCACACACACCACTATTGGTGGTCGCTCGTTATGAAGAGGGGGGAAGAGAGATTTGTATCGCGATGTTGTGACATTGTCAAGCAAGTTGAAGTCATGAAAACACCAAAAGCCGGTAGGTATGAGCTTCAGATGATGCCATACCCGAGTGTTGGAGTGGGAGCGATTGCAGGACTTTGTGGTGGGTTGCACGTAACCTTTGGTAAGTTCGATGCTATAGGGGTCATGTGGATCGACTTACTACACGTGAGCACCTTGAGTCCAGTAAGCTACCGATAAACAGAACGTTTAGCCAAGATTTATAATTCGGGACGGTAGTTCCTATATCTGTGCTCCAACTGTGCCACCCAATATTTAGATCTAATTTCTGGCCAGGTCTATGCAGAAAGGTTGGGCAACGACAGTGGAGTCTTTACTACAACCTTTCGCCCTAAGACTGTGATCATTCTGAGCGGGACTATTCAGGTTCTGAGGACATGTTGCGGGTGTTGTGTGATTGACTTCGTGGTCCGTAGTGTGGGATAGTTCCTGCCTTAGGGAGTTTGCTTATAATCAGTTATCATGTTAGAGCATTGAGATGCCACCATTTGAGGCTCTGGTATTATGGTAGGAGATTGGCGATCTCAATGGGACTGTTTGATTGGCATTTGAGGTGTTAGACCATGGGTAAGGATTTGATTGAGGGAGTCCTTGGGACAATATCAAGTTGATCCAAGAAGACTTTCTCATGGACCTCAGCGTAGGCAAAGAGTTATGAATCGAAAGATCATGATTTAGAGTTTATTATGGTTGGAGAGAGGGTGAGAGGGTTTTATTTGAAGGTTGCAACCCATGAAGGTGTGATGTGGTTTAGAAATAAGGGCAATTTGAGGGCCCCAAAGGTAATTGCGTTCCTTTTGATCTGTGAGAGCGTATGGTGACCGTGGCGTACCCCCCGCAGACCCCCTCAGTGGATTTTCTACCTGCCCCCCCCCCTTGTCAAGTGTCCATCTGTATTCTATTTCAATGCTTAAGAAGTATCATTAGGGTGGTGATAATGTGGTTCATGGGATTCACTGTTACTTGATCAGGAATTTGATTTTGGAAGAGCCGATCACCATTTTGGAAGGCAAATTAGAAGCCTAAGGTCCAAGGAGGTTGCTTCAGTAAAGTTCAGTGGACAGCATGTCACGGGAGAAAGATACATGGGGAGACAAAGTCAGACATAGGAGTAATATCCTCATCTTAGTTTGAGAAGTCAGGTTAGCTTTTTTTCTTTTTTTCCGTTCAAGGAACGAACGTTTGTTTAAGGTGGTATGTGAGTTGTAACGACCAGGCTCAGGTCGTTTGAGAAATGCTAGGACTAGTTTGACTACTTTTGAAAAATTTAAAGAGGTATTTTTAAAATTCGACAACTATGAGTGTACGCCAATTGATGAAACTATTTATTAAAATAAATAATAAGGTAATCGTTAGTGGGGCTAAGTCCATAACTCATGCACTACCTTTAATTATTTATACACGTATTAAAATAAGTTAGAGGAGTTAAAAATTAGTATATATAATTTGAGGGAAGCCAGAAAATAGTGAGAACTGCTCACTCAATAGTCAATACCTAGGCATCCGATGGATGATACCGTCATTAAGGTAAGGAATACGATACGGATGGCTTACGCCAGACATGTTCAGGTGGTTCGACTCGGGGTATGGGTTGTGTGCCCCCCCCCCCATGTGTTACACAGGGAAGGTATGGGATAACTCAAATTCGAACAGTCAATCATGAAGGTAAGGAAAAGACTAAATACAGAGAAAGATTATTTAGTATGTATGCGAAACGGGGGGGTGGAGGGAACACACGGCGGGAGGGGGGGGGGGGGGGGGAGTTGGGGGGGGGGAGGGGAGGGGGGGGAGAGGGTGCGGCCTCCTCCAGGGGGGGTGGGGGAAGGTATGGGGGGGTTTGAAAGCAAAACAACCAAGGGGGGGGGGGAAAAAAGAAAAGGCAGGGACAAAAAAAAAGGGGGGGGGGGAAAGCGGGGCGAAAATAGGGGGTTGGACAGTGGTGGGTGGCGAGGATGGGGATTGAGGGGGCGGGGGGGGGGGGAAGGGAAAAAGAGGGGTGCGCGGCTAAGGTCAGGGGGGGGGGGAGGGGGAGGCGGGAGGGCGGAAGAGGGGGGGGGTAAGGGGGGAAGGAAGGGTGAGGGGGAGGGGGGTGGGGGGGTTGGTGGGAGAAGGGGGAAGGGGGAGGGAGGGGGGGGGGGGGGGGCAGATAAGACCCCAGCGCATTGCCGGGTGGAGGGGAGGGGCGAGGGGGGAGAGATGATGTGCCAGGTGTCGGGGGGGAGTGGGGGGGTCCGGGCAGGTGAGGGGGGGGGGGGTGGAGGGGGGGGGTGGGAGGGAGGAAAGAAAGGGGAGAAGGGGGGAGGGGGGGGGGAGGGAGAGGTAGCGCAGGGGCGGGGTGGGGGGGAGGGAGGGGTGTGGAGGTGGGGGGGCGGGGGAGGGCGTCGGGGATGGAGTGGGGAGGGGAGTTGAGTGGGGGGGGAGGAGGGGAGTAAGGAGGGGGGGAGTAGCCGCCCCCTCCCCCACTAATATAAATGTTCTTCATCCCCCTCCACTCCTAACCGAATTCTATCTCTCACCTTCCCTGCCCCTTCTTCTACCCCTTAGTGCTCCCGAATAAGACGCTCACATATCCAAACGCAGGCTCCCCGCGCCCCATAGACATTGGTCACCCCCTTTCAACCTCTTCTCCCCTTTACTAGCCCGCTCTTGCTTC
This sequence comes from Solanum habrochaites, assembly GCA_027704765.1. Taxonomy (NCBI): domain Eukaryota; kingdom Viridiplantae; phylum Streptophyta; class Magnoliopsida; order Solanales; family Solanaceae; genus Solanum; species Solanum habrochaites. The sequence continues at coordinate 35,879 of JAKWJA010001552.1, read as the reverse complement.
TACATTTTATCCAGTTCCCCCACTCTGCCCAGGTCAATCCTATTTCGACAGAATAACTCACCAATCATTCGATAACCTCATTCCTCTACATCGCAAAAAGTGGTGTCCTCCCCAAATTCTCTCTTTATATTACAAAGCCAGACCATTCTGCCAAGACCATGCTACATACAACTCTCATATCCTTATATGTATGGTGCCTCGGCCCCCCAAGCTAATTCTACTACTCAAACTATCCAACCTCAATGCAAACGTAGACAGCAGGGACGGGAACCGTGAAGAGGTGGGTCAGGAGGGGGGGGGGAGGTAGTAGGGTGGGGTAGGGAGGGCAGGGGTCAATTTCTCAGGGGGGGGAGGGGGGGGTGGTGGAGTAGGGGGGGGGGGGGGGGGTGGGGGGTGGGGGGGGGGGGGGGGTGGGGGGAAATGAGGTTGGGGGGGGGAGGAGGGGGGGGGGAGGGGGGGGGGGGGGGGTGGGTGGGGGGGTATGGGGGGGAGAGGGGGGGGAGGCTGTTAGTAGGCGGGGAGTTGGTAATGGGGGGAGGGGGCGAGGGGGTGGGGGCGGGGCTACGGTGAGGGGGTCGGTGGGGCGGAGGGATGGGGAGGGCGGGGCGGGAGGAGTGGGGGGGGGGTTGGGGGGGGGGTGCGAGGGGCGGGGATTAAGCGCCCGAACAATTGGGCGGGGGGCGGAATGGGAGGTGGGGGGGGGGGGGGGGGGGGGGAGGCGGCGGGAGGGAGGGAGGGGTGGAGGGGTGGAGGAGGGGAGGAGGGAGAGGTGGGGGTGGAGGGGGGCGAGGGCCTTATTTTGTTGCTAGTTTTTTTGTTTTGTTTATTCATTTTTTTTTTTTTTTTTTTTTTTTTTTTTTTCTCCCCCTTTTTTACCAATTTTCTCTAGAATAGAATTTCACCACAAAAAAAAAAAACTTGAATAAGGGTAAATTGAATTGTTATAGTGATTATGTGGTGTAGTGTGATGTTGAGGTTCAAGTAAATATGTCAAGGGTTTAAATTATTTTTATGGACGGTAGGTAATATTTACCCAATAATGGGGGGGACAACTTATAAGCCAATCATTAGGCAATAATGCGAATGATGGCATTTGGTAGGTTTTCCCCTACCCCCCCCACATTAGAAGATGATATAGACAAGATTTGAAAAAAATAAATACAAAGGCGTGTTACACAGTGCACTTCCCTGTGAAGTGCCTTCACTATTGATATTAGAGGTTTTTTTTATTATCAAATTAAGATTAGTTGATATATTGAGATAGGTTAATCAATTAGGTAGTTATTTTATAGAATCTCACATGAATTTTTTCCATTTGAAAGAGGTTTTTTAGAGTTAAGTTCTTGTTGAATCATGTAGCCAAGTATGAAAAAAGTTTGCCCATACCACTATATATAAGATTTGGAGTGGTTGGGAAATATGAGTGAGGTTTTAGAGCCTTATGATTGACATATAATAATTGAATGTTTACAAAAAATTGCTTACTTACAAATATTGCATAATTGGTAGATTGGAAAGTTCCAAAAACCTGCCGGAAAAGGAAAGGGAAAAAACTTAAAAAGATTCGTGGCACAAGTTCGGCATCTAAGTATAGTTAAGGGGGGCCTTTGTAGCTTGTTGAAATAGCGAAGTTTTCCTAATTAAAGATTAAAAATGAAAATAGACCAAAGGGGGGTACGAGGCGAAGAACGAAGCAAGATGGGATCTCGTATCAATGGTGATGAAGGGATTGGTACGAGTACCGGTGTTATAAAACTGGAAGCGGATACTATAGATGTGGATTTAATTGAGAATGGCCAAAGTATATGGGCCATTGAGAGATTATATTATTGACTTGACATTTTTGTGTGATTGTGTTTATTTTTATGTTTACACCCGTTAGTGTGATAAGTGAAGGTGTTGTGATTATGTCGATATGTTTTGAGTGAGATGCATCATCATCCCCTTATTTTGAAATAATATTGTATACAGCATTGACATGACGATTGGATAAGATGGGCACATGGCGATCGTCCCGCGGCTGGGGATTGTAAATGTAAGGACTGTTTTAATATGGGACACGTGAGACCGTCCCGTGCAGAGAATTGTTTGATATTAGCATGGTGCGTGAGATCGTCCGCACAGACAAGTGGAGATATCCGTGTCGTATAGACCTAGCGAGTCTCCCATGGGTCATTGAGCTCTCGAGTATTTCCGCTGAGACTGTTGTCTATACGGTTCAGTTGAGTTGAGTAGTCTTGAGGAAATTTATAATGACATGGTATCTTAGTGCATCGATGTCATTACATCATCGTTCTTGAATGATTATATTATGTTTCGTTTGGTGTTGAAAAAGTACTATATGTTGATTCCTGTATTGGTTAAAATAAAATAGTAGGTGCTATATATCATGCTTGTCTATTTAAGAATTTATTTTCTTATATAAAATCCCGCACACGCACTTCTTCGTTGTCGGTCAATGAGTACATACTGGGACGTGTTTTGTACTCATACTACACTTGGCACTATTTTGGTGCCAGATTCGGATTCCGAGTAGGAGCTCATCTGAGGGCAGTTTGAGTCGGAGTTTGAGAGTTTCTTGAAGTTGTGGTTGAGCGGTCGGCTGTTTCGTGTTGGCCCCACATCTCCATCTATCTTTTTACGTATTATCTATCAGTTATTCAGACAGGAATCCCTGAGGTTTGAGATTTGTACATTTTAGCTTTTAGACTGGCATTGGATTCTAGAAGCTCTTGTACTGATGACACCAACCTTGGATAGATTGCTTAGTTTTCCGCATTCGTACTTATAAGGAACTCAGCGTTGGAGATTCGGTTAATTGTGGTCTTTTCACTCATTAGTTAGTTAAGTTTGTTAAATATGTTTGTTGGCTTACCTATTGGTTGGGAACATTAGCAACAATATAATTCTCTATTAAATTTGAAAATCATATCTCTTATTTTTATAAATCATAAATTATTCATAAAAGCTAATTAAAAAGGTTAACATAAAATAATGATTATAATTCATAAAATGACTAAGAGGATCGTTACAAATATATAACTTAAATGAATAGAAGATTTAATTGGCAAATGACATTTTATTAACTTGTCAATTACTTGATGAGGGGACTATTTTCTCTCATTTTTAATAATATAAAGAAGATAGGGGTGAAAAGAGACTAAAAACTATACAGAGACCAAGAAACTATACAAAAACTACATGGCTAGAATAAGATGAATTTTTAAATTAAATTAACAAAATTCAGTAATATATTATGACAAAATAAAAATATAAATATAGACAAAATCTTAAGTAACACAAATACCCATTTATAAAAGGTCATAAGTCATTTAACTAGCCATTATTTACTTTTTAAAGGAATCTGCGAAAAGTAAACTAATATTAAATATATCCGATACTCACTTTACAATACTCACCATTATTTATGTATAAAGTATCTTGAAAATGATAGTATCCTTTTAAATAGTTATCATGCATAATAAAAATAAATAAATAAAATAAACGTATAAGTTCAACGCAAACACATTTAGAAAAAATCTATATTTGATAATTTAGACCAAAAAAGGAATATCAAAAGATAATTAATAATATTAACATAATAATTTGAAAGTTACAAAAATTAAATCAATTCATGAAAATTGAAGTAGATCCACCTTATATCTATCTCAAATTTTTCTTCAACTTTAACTAAGTTTCTAGATTTTTCAAGTAGGATTAGGCCATTGGTCTTTGGCTGCAACATGGGCAATAGCCCAACAATTAAAGACCATAGAGAGGTGTCACATATTTTATACATAGTTTATAGGATAAATAGTTATAGTGTTTTCGATGTGTTGTGCCTAAATTTGGTTTAATAATATTGAATAGTTTTAAAAAAAGTGTAGATTAGTTCATGATTGATATTCACAGCCAACATATATATCTCAAAACGAGTTAATTTTTTTTAGTATTACAGTTTAAGGGTAATAACTATGGAGTAAATTGTCTGAAAAGAAATTAAAGGTAATTTTAGTCATATATAGTTATGTCAGGAATCTAAACTCTTAAATATAAATTTAGCAGAGATAGTAAACTTTTTCAACATTTGTCCTAACCACAAAAGAAAATTATGACAAATTCTCTTAGATACGTTCAATGACTTTTTATTGTACTCTACATTAATTTTTTTTCAATTACTTTTGATATCTCATTCTTGTAATATGTTCATTATCGATTTTCTAATAAGAAGATTTCACTAGTCTTTAATTCAATTCTTGGATTATTTCTTAAATAAAGATATGCATCATAATTCAATTAATATTTCATATTACTTTTGAATTAATTTATTTGTTTTCTCAACATACGCGAGAGGGCTCAAAGATATTGGCCTATTTCGAAAGGAATTTTGTGGAATTTTTCATGATTTTCCCTCTCTAATCTCTATAGAATATAGAAAGTAGAATCCAAAGACAGAATAGAAAATATTTAGACACATTGATTATAAGAAACTTTGTATTCATTGCTATAACAAATACATTTATTGTTAAAACACACGCAAAAGGAAGCATTTAAGGGAAGGAAGAGTTCCCATTTTCTGGGACAAACTTTTTCATCCACACCTCCTTTCCATTGATAATAAATTTAGCTTGGGACTATTCTGTAAGAATAAACTCTTAATTCCGGTATAGAAAACAAATTTCAAGAGAGGTTGAATCCCCAATTGTTTCGCTCATAATCGGTGCTTCATCACGGGCATTCCAATTGTCAGTATTTATTCACGGTGCACAATATTTAGAAGAACAAAATCTTAACATAAAAAGGATGGTATAAAGTTTCGCCTAAACATAAAAAAATGTTTTGCCTAAATATAAAATTGCAGCGTCTTTTCAGTTTTTAGACTATAAGGTCATGATATACTAAAAATTTCATATATGAGAAAGAAAGTCTTCAACAAATGCCAAACCCATAAAGATGAGCTAAAAATAAATATTTGTTTTTTTGTTTGGTTTCAAAAAGTTCATGTCTGTTAAAACAAAGTCAACTTAGAAGAAAGTGACAGAATTAAATTACAAAAAGAAGCAGAAAGGTAGTTTCGAAAATGCAAAAAAAAATTGTTGCACATAAGCATTAAATGTAGAATCTTACCTGCCTTTGAATTTGCTTCTCTAAATTATCTTGATTACATTAGCAGGCAACCAGGATATGTACAATTCTTACGTAACGTATCAAATGCACAATCAAGTAGTCAATCTGTCTACCATTCAGTACATTGAATCAAACCCAACCAAAAGCTAACAAAATCAAAAAACAAACCAAATATAATTACATGAACCAATGTTTTTCAAGAATGAAAAAAAGGCAAGAAAACTTTATACAAATCCAGACATACACTGGATGGATTGAGATAACTCCTTTACCTTTTCCCATTCCCACGTCAAATGTACCACGATCTGCCAACAAAAAGGAAAACCACAAATTAGTAATCAAAAAAATTACAAACAAACCCAAAAATTGTGATGAAAAAAAACACAAACCCACAAATGAGATTTGTGAGCAACTTCAGGGCTACAGTGTCATCTGGATTGAAATAGTTTGGAACCAAAAAAGCATTAACAAATCTGACACAAAACAACACAAGAAAAAACCTTTTTTCAAAAAGGGTGTTGAATTTGTGTTTTGGAGATTTGGGTATGTTGGTTTTGCTATCAGTAGATGAAACATCAAGATTCTTCCTAAGAAGAGAAGAAAATAAACGAAGGTATAAAGGGTCGAGACCAAATTTGAACGTGACAGGCACAAATTTCTACTCTTATGCACGGTCTTTGAGGACAATAAACATTTTTGGTTCTTGTCAGTAATAGGGGGTCCTAGTAGGTAAATATAGTGCAGTTGTATAGGTAAAATATAGGGCAGTTGTATTATGCAGAGGAAGAAATCACCGTAGTTAAAAATTTTACAATACAGATATTTTACCAAAAGAAAAGGTGTACAATTAAACTTGCTTTTGGTACAAATTTGTTGTGTTGTGTTCGTCCCTCTCAACTGTGTCTTCTAAATAAGGGGAGATGAGAGGGGGGAAAGTCACATGCCAATCACCACAAAAAATATATTCTTAAAATTATTAACTAATAATAATAAATAATTAATTACTATGTTTTTAATAAATAAATAATTTAAAAAACAAATAAAAAACAAAATGTACATTAAAGTTGTTCTTAAAATTATCATTTGAAAACTCATTTATATTAATGATATTACACTTCATGAATTGAACGATAATATAAGTAAGTTTAAAAAAAGATTAATTTTAAGAACTACATTAAGTTCTATGTTTATTTTTTAATCTATATAAAAGTTATTTATTAATTAAAATAATTATAGAACAGAAAATAAAATCGGAATGTATTTATTGAATCCTATGATTAATTATTAAAAATTATTTATCTGGTTGCACCATGTCAACTTTTTTTCCTCTTAACACATAAGGATAGATTGCAATGTTCATACATCCTTTGTAACTATAAATACAGGGGTATCTTACTTTGTATAAACTGTATGAGTTTTTAAAGTTTTCATTATTTCTTATTTTAAAACTCAAGTGTGATTTATTAAAATGTTAGAATATGAGGTGCAGAAGAAACTTGAACGACTCCTTAAATTAAATGTCTGAATTAATATGAGACTCCAACTAGAAACATCTAGCTGGTACGCAGATCTCTATAATTTTATATCAATAGTTTATTCTATTTATTTATTTATTTATATGTATTAAAAACAAGAACTCCAATTGTCAATATAATATAGGAAACAAACTATTGAAGTAGGGATAAACTAGTTTAAAAGAGGTTGTAACTAGAGATTTTAAAAATGGATATTTTTATTTATTTATATATATATAACAATTAATTTTCAAATGAAAAAAAAAATTATTTTGTGTCAATAACCGTTGTTTCTTATTTGGCCAAGAATGATAATGATCCCACAATTTTAGCAATGTCTTTCTTTTTTGGCTTTTTTGGGTCTTTTTTAAGTTTCTTGTTTGACTCATAGCTATGGGACTATTCAAACCTCTCACGCTGCCCCCAAAGTAAAATTAAAAAGTTAAAATTTATGGAACGTGATACACGCTGCAATATACCAACAAATATCAATCATCCAAGGTATTACAAAGAGCTGCAAAATAAAATGTACCTTAAGGGACATTCTAATAATAATTTCTGACTAATCAATTCCGTAGGGTCTTTTACTGATCCACCAATCCACACACAAGATTTAGAGTGTTTTTAGGAAGCCAATTGGTGGAATGTATAGAGAGCAGCAAGTCGTTACTGTCCACAATCACACCAGTAGGTTGTTACTGTCCACAATAAGATTTTCTTGCACTAATCACAGTAATAGAATGACATTAAGGACTCAAAGAGAGATATAGCGAAGAAGTATTCAAAGAATCATAAAAATGAGATACGAACCTGGAGTGTTGGACCTTAATAAAGAGATAAGAACCTAGTGATTTGTTGGTCCACTAATATATTGAAATTTTCTCAGAGAAACAGCAAAAAGAAGAAGAATGAAAATGATCAATAAGAGAGAAAAAGGACTTACCAAAACTAATAATCCAAAAGTTGTAGTAATTTAACGATAACATGAAAAAAAAAAGAAGAGATAGGAAATACAGTTCACTCAACATTCATAATCTATATGATGCAACTGAAATGATATTCATTACTTACTATAAGAAAAAAAAACATAATGTATTCGAACAAGTCCACAAGATCCTTTGTCAATCATGAACTTCCATACCCAATCCAATCGTATCATCAAAAGTCATCCTCCTCTTCAGATGTTTGCTATATCTTTCTCTTGTAAAATGCTTGGGCAATGGGAAGGAGCAGCGATGATATCACCGGAAGATCTTCTCTAGACCATCTAACATCAAGTATCTTTCTGATTTTGAACCAATATCATTAGTTAGTCTCTCTCCATAAATGTTTCGGGAATATTAGGGACTATTCTCTTCCTCCAAAATCATACAAATACACAGGGACTGTTTCTTGAAGAATAAATATTTTTTCAACCGGGTCTTCCAATAAAAAACTTGAAGCACTTGAGATGCTAGTACAAAAGGATCATTTGTACTACATTTTTTTGTTGAAAATACCCGAGTCATCCTATTCATCGACTTTAGTTATGAAAACCAATCATAGTAAAAAGTACAACACTAAAGCAACCCCAATATTCAATCTCAATGATATCTGAATAATTCCCGTAAAAAGAACCATTTCATCAAAAGGATTTTTTGGTCCTAGGCACTAGAAAAACTATCCGTTGTGGCGGACCAAAGTCACCCACTATTCTGAGTTTTTATAAGGGGCATCCGTGGTCCTCGTTGAAATCGATATCCATTTATGAAAATATCCAGTATATCTTTTTGCCACCAAAGTTAGGCCCTTTAGCTTAACCGTTTAAATGATGGACACTTCAATATTTTTAAACTTTTTCACTAAATAATCACAAAGTCTCTACTATCGATTTATTGCTTTTACTCAGCTTGCCTCTAGTACGATTATCAGTTAACTCTTATGTTCACCTGTAAGCATGTATGTAATTTAATCATTGTATATTATAAATGAAAATGACAATTTGAAAGTTCACATAATATAAACATCTAAATGAAGTTTAAAACAAACGAGTATTCTTATCTTTACTTGATACAATGCCTTCTACTTTGTTCATCTCCTGTATGAACCAAAAGTATATCGATGTGCCTTCAAACAACACTCCATGTGCACTCCATTGTTAAAAAATTTACCTTTCTTATCTTCTCACTTCCAAGTGAAGACCTGTCTAGGAAATTAAATGTTAAACACTACCTTTCTTGTTTGAAGTCTCATCATCACTCTTATTTCACACCTACTTAATTTTGTAGTCACCGTATAGGTAGCGTATATGGAAATAAAATTCAAATCTACAGCTGAAAAACCTTCTGATATGATCCTTCAGGATTTTTTTCGATTACGAACAAGCCCCTTGAAGTCACACATAGTTCTCTCTGTAAGAATATAGCCAACGCAAAATGAGTTGGGCCTCCAAGCTTAATTCATCCAACTCGATGGATAGGTTAAATGTGTCATTATTTCAAAAAAAAGATTGGAGGCAATATCTTTTCAAGCTCACATTCAATATCTATGAGTACGCTTTCATCTTATCAATGCGAGCTCCTCTTTATCCTTGCTAAATGGGCTCTAAAAAATTCCCCAATCTAATCACGCCATAGATTTACATTCTTGGGTTCACTTTGCTGACGACAACCTGGAGCAAGTATTGAATTATGGAAATGAGCATCGTGACTTTGTATCCTGATACTTTCATTCTTCAATTTGCACACGGACCTGATGATATATATTAGAAGGAAAATCGCTTTTTGGTATTTGGCATTCTTTTAAGCCGGTGCAAAAAATAACTTTTTCTCATCCTGGTGTCATAGAGAAACAAGCTTTAGCTAGATGTGGAATATTTCTGTTCCACAATCTTTTAGGAGGTTAAGCTCTTTATGTATCCCATTATACAATCATAGCTGAATTTCTATGATCTTTGGACTTCCAAGTATATCCAATAAAGGTCACAGCACACCTGCCACAAATATTTCTTTCTCGATGGTGCATCACATTCCAAGATGTGCCTTCATTGTTTTGTTGACCCAAATGGCAACTCAAAAATATGGATTTTTTTTTCCATGGGGGACCAATAATTCTTTCGTTTTCTTTTTTTTTGTTAATCCAATACATTAGTGAATTCACGAAGCTCTTCAAGAAATTTGTGCACATTGTAATGGAGTAAGTGAACTTTATGCTACTCCTTTACCATTAAATGATTTTTATCTCTTCTGTACTGGATTAATCAGGAAGGTTAAAAAAATGGTATGATGACCCAAGTAACACATCTTGCGACTATGTTTGGAGTATGTATTGGATACCACAGTCTTGATGGTTACAAGTGGGGCATGCCCATCTCCCCTGGGTGCTCCCATCCAGGAAACATGCTAGAGCTGGAACTCACTAACGTGGTCCACAATAAAGCTGCATGCATTAGAAATGTTGATTTAGTTTACGGCATTTATGATGTTTCAACTCCCACTTCCACATAGTTCCGTCAACTCCGCAAATCAGTGGTTGCAATTAGACATCTATATCAGTTACTGCGAGACGAGGACTTGGAATAATCAGTGACAACATTTAATATTCTCCGACTTCTGCAAGTCCATGGAGATAAATTATAGTCATTTTTCAAACATAATGGCCTTGTGCTATGGTGAAATGCTCATTATTTCTGAATGGATGAAAAACCATCCTTGAAAGGACCCCCCAACTAAATACGAGCATCATAGCAAAGTCAGATTGCAATGAATCAAAATCATGCCAAGCTTCACCATCTGCAGGGATGTATTAAATTTCCATCTGAAGTCGTCAGTATCATGCCATAGTAGAGACAGATGTTTAAAGAACACATTAAAATCCTCGGAAAGCCTAGAATTTAAAGGAAAGTACCTTAAAATATCACTGGGATTTCGTTAAACTTATTATGTAAGTCATTACGGAAAGATGTTTCATCTTGAAGCTCCACACACAGAGCAATTATCTAACTTTGGCATTGTATTCCAAAACAATATGCGCATCATTAGGAAAGGCATGCATTTTCTCATAATGAAGACCAAATCTTTGATGACCTTTTTGCATTGGTAAAACGAGTTGGGTATCTGGAGAAATGGAAATGCCTCTCTATCAGTCAAAACAAATCTCGAAAAGGGCCCCAACATCAGTCAACTGTGAATGCATTTAACACAGTATAGCGGTGGTAATAAAACTCAAAGTAGAAAAATCTTACACCATAGATACAACTCTTCTTTCCCCTTTCCTCCCACTAATTTTAAAAAACTCTTTGCATATCATGTGGCCCCTCCCTCACTCCTTTAATGTATAGATTATCTAATATATTTTCTAAAAAAGTATCCTGAAAGTAATCTATCAATGTTCATAGGCATGTTAGAAGATCTCTTATCGGTTCGATGTGGCTATTTCTTAAAGGGAAAATCCTTCACCATGAAAAACTTCATTTGGTGTATCCATGAACAAATCCATGGGCTATCAAAGATTCCTGTCCAGATTTTAACAATGCCCATTATGATTAAAGGCACTTCTTACCACGGGACACCAATATTTCATTTCCTTGGGACAAGCTCGTTCATGCTTTATCAAAGAAAATCATTAAACCATGAATATATTCCTGGGATCTCGGAGATTCATCCAACTTTTATCTCCCCCCCCCCCCCAAAAATCCATTGAATATTTTCCTAAATGACATGTGCAAAATTTAAAGCAATAAAATCATGGTACAAATAATATCGGAAGAACCTTAACAACTCGAACGTTTAGATTAATCGAATCTCAAAACCTTACATTCAATTCAACATCAAACTAAGTACAAACAACTAATAGTAGAACCAAAAAAAATATTGACAAGTTTAGTTATTAAGCCCTTCCCACCATTTAATAAACTTTTATACAAAGGAATGACCTAAGGAACACGCAAACACATTTCCAAAAGGCAATAAGGAAGACCTAGGATTAGAGTAAAATAACCTCACCATTATAGCAAGATTTATGCAACAAGCAAAACAAAATAATATTCAATACATTAGTTGAATTCTAGCAAAAAGTTCATGTATTCGTAAAACAAATAACAGAGTTGATTGTTCACATGGAAAAAGTAGTGTGGACAAAACTATAACAACTCATATTCTCTTTATAAAAAAAAACACAAGGGAGGGGAGTTAGCTGGTCAATCTACAACTACCGAAAACAGAAAAATTTTATTTACTTTCAATCTGCTTATCAATCAGCCTCTCGGGGTGCCAAACGAACTACTTCAAAAAATCCTGAAGTGTTACCTTGGGTCTGTTTCAGCAAGCCATAAAGAACATAATCAAACAATTATTCACGTAGGAAAACCTAGCAAAAGAAAATTGATTTATTGTGAACCCAAGATTGGATTTTATATTCTGTTTATCAATCCATCAACAATATCACCAACTATAAGAAAAACCCCATTTAGAATTATTGGTTTAAATGTCCAACCCCAGTTTGCAATTTTCTTTTTAACTCAACCAAAGCTCAAAAACAATGTTAAATCCAATGCATAGATTCATTATTATTCCAGGCCCCTCGATTTCCCTAGAGGCAGATTCAATTCACCCGTACATTTGAGCTATCTTCCTTAACAAAAGGAAGAGGAGAGAGTAAGTACACTGTACAGGGTCCCTTGACGATGGGGTTACTCAATTAAACTATTGTAAATTGCAGGAAATTGGAAAGGGAAGTGGCACTGAAAATATATACTTGATATAGTGACACTTCAAATAATGGATACAATATTTTATGAAGTACAAAGGAACAAGGGATAATTCTTCCTTATGTTACACTGTTGAATCAAAAAAAATATTGTCTAGCTAAGTAAATCAAATGTGGAGAGAAGGAAAGAGACTCTATAAGCAGATTTAGGGATGGATTGAAGAGAAGACTGTTGTGGCTCTGAGTTTGAATCAGAACTTCGCAGTAATATTCAGCAAGGAGTATTTGCAGGCCATCAAGTTGCAAAAAAAAAAAAAAAGCGGCCCCCAAGATTGCAGCATATCATGCAAGCTCATACCAGCCTAGTTATATGGAAACTTTGGAAGAGAACGGAACGCTAAAGGGACATGTTAAAGAGGTCTCTTTGAATAAAATGTACAGTCCCTGTCAATATAATATTTAATGTGCAAGCAGTAAAAACTTTGAAAACAAATTCAGTTCCACACATTTTCTTATTATTGGAATGTCAAAGTTTGAAAATTGGACACACCCACCAATTCCTTAGACTAACACAAATGGACAAAAAATTGATTTTAGCCAAGTTTTAAATTATACCTTATCAAAAAAAACACAAAGAACAGTAAAAGTGAGAAGTAATCATCCAAAGCAAATCAAGTGTTGCTTTCGTGAATGATCAAAAAAACATATCGGCAAAATGCCCAAATCCACAACAATGTCATTAACTTTAACGATAAATAGGGGCATTATGTGTGACAATTTATGTAGGCAGTGACTCATAAGGGGAAGATAAACTTTCAAATCGAACAAGCAAATGAATAGAAAATAATCAGCATCCGAATGTATTTCAAAGTCAAAAGACAGTGATACTCAAAATTAAACATCTTCTTAATAATTCAAAAAAAAAATTGAATGAATAAGCCTTAATCCGGAAACCAAGGTGAGATAGCAATATGAATCCAAAAACAGAGGCGAGAACCACAGGGTCACACAAACTACAAATATTTACATCAAGGTTGTGTCAGTCAAAGACAGAGAGTTTTCAAAAACGGAACTAGATAAGCTATATCAGTCAAACAAAAAAGGAAAACACAAAAATACCAGTAGGAAGTAATTTGGAGTTTAATTTTGTTCCATAATCACATCAAATGGAGGAAATATTAAGGAAGAATTCAGCTGTGGTGTGGAACGAAAAAAAGGGAGAAGAGAAATTACTTACAGATCAACAAACTTGGAGCATAGATTCGGATTCTTAATATAACAGAATCAACAAGGGAAGTTGATACACTAACTATATTGGAGCAAATAAACATAGATTTAAGCTTAACCAATATATTTTTAAGATTTTTTTTAAAATTACACTTCAATGGGGGACTTAGCAATCATGAACTAGCATAAAAAACTAAAAATTATTAAACCTTTTAGATGAATTCGTAGTTCGAAACATCAAAAAGAACATCACCAAAAAGAACGAAGCTGGGGTTGTTTTCCTCGACGATCTTCACCACAGCTTAAAACACCGAGCTTCACAACGAGCTTCAACTATGAGCTTTGACCAACAACTTCACAACGCGTCACCAAACGAGCTTCACAACAGCTTCCAAACGGCTTCACCAACAAATTTCATTTTTCTCACCAAAATCTTCAGAAATTCCTTTCACAGCTTCACCCAGAAAAAGGCTCTCTCACAGCGGCTTGATGAAAGAAGTTTCTGAAAAATAAGGGTTGTTGTGAAACAATTTAATTCTTGTTCTTTTACATTTTTTTTTTTAAAAGGTTTAAATATCCGAATTATCATTTTAGGAGGGACAAAATGTATACTTTGAAAATTATATGGGAGGGAAATATATTTTTTAGGAGGGAAATAAATAGTTAGGGCTAAAAATCAGAATTATTTTCTAAAAAAACCGTGGGCCATAGAGTTATATATAGCGACGGTTTTTAAAACTTGTTGCTATAAAGTCTCTATAGGAAGGGTATAGGGAATTATGCAACAGTTATTTAAGAATTTTCTTATTAGATCAAGGATATTTTGGGGGGGGGCCATGGTATAACAGTGGTAAGGGTGAGAGCTATGCTACGATGGTATAACCGGTCGCTAAATAGCGTTGCAGTAAGTCAAATTCAAAAGTAGTGTGTCATCGAAAAATACTATTATCAATTTTATTGTTTTTTTTTTCAAAGAAAGTCTCCAGTTTTGTTTTAAAATCGTTCAAGGTTAGTTGATGTGGTATATTGTACTATTATAATTACATACACATCTAGTTAGTGTTGGGTGGCTAATGCCCTTATTTTATAGTGTTACTATTTTGATAAATGACAAATAATATATATAAAAAATAGGTTTACTCACAGAGCATATATGTGTAAATGTAATGATATGTAAACTATGCTCATACAACACGTTAATTATGATATGTGAAGATGTAGAGAATCTGTCGAGGCAATTAAACATACATGACTAGAAAAGATTCTTATGAAAACACATCTATTAAGGGAACATTATCCCATTAGTATAGTATTCTCATACTTAATAATTCTATGTTGCGGAGCAACAACCTAATTATTTTCTTATTGATTATATGGACAAAAGGATTATTACTAGATACAATTAAAGCAGGTACTATATCCATCATAACATAGTTCTTCACCAAACAATAGTCATCAAATTAAGGAGTTGTATGTTGAATCTAGGGTTGAAAACGAAGTACTAAATCGAATAGGTTTTTTTTTTGTCTAATTTGAGTTTGTAAGTTGAAATTGAAGTTGTTACTTACTTTACTAGTCGTATTCCCTTTTAAGTAGGAGTTTTTGTGTAATTAATACTTCAAAGTTTCTAATATAAGAGTTTATATTCTTTGAAGAGGCATCACAAGAGTAAACTATTGAGTTGGGGGCATTAGAGTTAGTCCTATGGATTGTATAGTTGTAATTTGAAATCGTTCGTTGAAGTTTGATGATGTTTTATCAAAAATCTTACTCACACCAGGTTCTGATTTTTACTCATTAACCAAGATGTTTTTAATGTTAAACGTATAATGACCTTTCGGACCATTTTCTCTTATTGCATTCCTTTTTTAAATTTAAAACATTCTTATAG
Organism: Solanum habrochaites; assembly: GCA_027704765.1. Lineage (NCBI taxonomy): Eukaryota > Viridiplantae > Streptophyta > Magnoliopsida > Solanales > Solanaceae > Solanum > Solanum habrochaites. The sequence goes on along the minus strand of JAKWJA010001552.1, from coordinate 20,435 downwards.
TGACCCCATGTCATTTATGACTTGTAGGTACTGACAATTCGGTTACCTCATCATTCATTTGGTTTCTATGAAAGTTTCTATATTTAGGAGTTTTTTTAAATTAATGGTTGACTTCAGTTAAAAGTTCAAGTAGACGGCCTCAGAATGCAAGTTTGATGATTCTGATAGCTCTGGAACACCAAGTTTAACCTACAAGGACCTTTAATGTGGATCTTTATCACCACAACGCTGTCCATAGATCGAATTATTTCATGGATTGGATTTTACTTGAGTGTCTATAGTTCCATTGCGTTTGCTTGTGGTAGAATTCTTGAGGCTTCCAGGATTATTTTGTGCAACTTTGTGGCAATAACTTATAATGGAGTTTTAGTGTGAAACCCACATTTCATCAAGAATACCTAGATTAGAAGTTTCGACATCTCACTTAAGTTTAAAAAAAAGATTTATTTTTGGGGGGTAACATAGTTTTATTCATGTGTTGGGGTTCCAAATGAATAGTGAGGTAAGCCATCGGGGATTTGAAACTTTGGGAGGAATCAGTTATGTGCATTAATCTAGTTGCAAACCTCCATTTATCTTTCATGTTTTTATTGCATCTCAGGCCCACCATATGATATAGATTGACAGTCTTGAGTTTTGTGTTGCATTAACGGAACGTACGAGGTTTCCATCAAGTTGGTATTCACCTATACTTTGATGCGAGGAAAAAAGGCTTACCTTTAAATTGTGCGTAGACACCATGTTTGGGATACTTTTTTGAGGGCGTCCTCCCACAATCTCCAAGGTATTTGACTGTCGCTATAATAAAAAGAAAGTCATAATTTCAACAAAAGTTACACATTTCTATTTCTATTATTTGGAGTTGTGGAGCTTGATGTTTAGTAATTAGTATGTTATGTCGAGATTTTGTATCGTTGTCTTTGTACTGGATTATGAGATAGGCATGGAAAGTTTGTTTCACATGTGATTTTCTTTCCAAAGGACTACCCAAGCCCTTTTAGCGGTGGTTTTTATACCATTTCTCTTGCATGATTTTTGGTTTTTTTCGACCTTGAATTGTACTTATTTCAGGGGTACAAGTTCAGTAAGCTAGTTAGGACGCATTGAAGGAGTCAATGCGGGTCTCAAAATTCCCTTTTGATTTGATTTTGCGTCTATAACCAATCATTGTGATTTTAATATATAAAAATCTATTTTGATGTTACAATCATTTTTCGGTAGTGTGGTAGCGATCAAAGGTCATTCGGAAGGGCAATGTCCAGAATTAAAAACTTATAGTGTGAAAGTTTGTATTGATCTAGGCTACGTCTTACTGACCATTAGATTGATCTTGTAAATGTAAATGTCAAATAACTAGAATTGGGATGGGCTTATAGTCTAATCATGTTTATTTATTAAAATTCATATTTTAGGTGTGTGTCGGGTAGTTTTGGGCGCTCAAGCATGCCTATTATTTTGTCGTGGACAAGGTCTACATCCTAATGTTGATATAGTGTGTTGGCCTTATCCTATTAGGCTAAATATTGCATTAGGCTTACTTAATGACAGGTGATTAACACTTTAGGAATTTACGATTGTTCTTAAATGACCTTACCCCCTCGTATACTATTGTAAATAGAATTGGGTAAGCGATAGTTTGATCATATTTAGGGTGACAAATCACAATAATATTTCAGAACCGAATATACAACCCAGCGACGTCCTGGGTAATCAAGACACCATTGTTGGTCCCCAAGCGAACCCGCCTCCTGGTTAACTACAAGAGGGGGAAGGCTAACTTACGCATGCAAAAGCTAAAATAGAATAAAATCATAAAACAAAAATTACAAAACTTTAACTTAGAAGAAAAACTCTCTAAATAATAAAATATCGTTCCATAGCATAAAATAGGCAAACTAGTCCTTAAAAATTTAATAAAAACATGGGATAACGCAGACTCCTCAATATATTGACTATCTATGACAGTACTCGTAATGGACAATGATGAAAGTGGGAAAAGACCCCAGATATTGTCGTAAACAACTTATATAACTGAGAGGCAAATAAAAATCTCTAGGAGCAAGAAGGCTCTCATAGGTAACTTGAACTCTTCAAATGTCATCAATGAAGATCTGGTGATTATGCCCTAAATACGCTGTGTCTAGATATGAGAAATGCAGGCCAAATGGTTCACTGTGTGGACTGTCTGAGCATAAAAGGGAATCTAAGCATAAGCATGAGATTGAAACTTGTTAAAAAATGTAAAAATACTACCTCATTTCCAAAATTAACTCAACCAAAGAGTTCTTAAGGATACTCAAAAAACTTCACTAAATTACTCAATTAGAAGGTTTACTCAAGGATAACGATACTCAACTCATAGATTAGATACGACAACTTCAATGGATTAGCCCTCGGCCCACTTCAAAGAGATGATACTCAACTCAATTGAATACACAGATATACTCAAGATTACGCAACTTAAGGTACTAAACTTTATTTATTTACTGTACATCATTTCAATATAGCGTAGTTAGTTGAAAACAAGTACAATATAAAGAAAAATTGTTTAAAAAATGATGTCAACTCTTAATCATGATATCATAAAATACATACCATGCCCCCTCTAAAAGTCTACTTGTGCAATGTACGAATGAAGTCTTATACCTCCCAGAGGAACCATGCACTTACTATTGTGGGTTCTTCTCTAGCCGACAACTACCACTATAAGCCTAAGTGGTGATACAACATCTTGTCCATGCTTCTAGAACTGTCATATACTTTGCCTTCATATAGAACTCTTAACTTACTGGATCCACTAGCTTAACTTAAGTGATCATCTAAAAAGTATGATCTGTTACTACCCTAGATGGCTACATGGTTTATAGAGACTTGAAATACCTCAACTCGTATCCTATATCGGTGCTCAATACTACTTAGCTCATATGTTTTTAAAACAACTTCTTTCTTTAGTTTGATTTAATTACTCAAAACTTAGCTTAAAAGCTCTCTTAAAATTGATGTTACCTTTTATTACTCAAAACTCTTTTGGAAATCTCTATTTCCTCTCATCTTAAATACTAAAAAAACATTTATAAATTCTTTGGGAATAATTAGTTCCCTATAGATTTTTCAGTAGTGAACTCAAATATTTACTCTTAACTTAACTTGAAACTTTAAGTCTGTAAAACAAAGTGAAAACGTTTGTGAAACACTTTAGAAAACTTTATAAACTTCACTTTGACTTGTCTTATTTCTAGACTTGACTCTTAACTTCTCTTGACTTTGATTTTGACGTTCCTTGAATTTGATTATGGATTTAAAGTTCGTGATCTCATTTTTATGTATGATTTCATAATGTTCAACTTGGAGGGTTCATTCGGATTTATAAGCATAACTATTCAACTTAAGGACTCAAAGACACTTCTCATCTCAAGATTGTTCGACTTATAGGGTTCATGCGGAATTATAAGCATGAACTACTCAACTCAAAGATATCATGACTAACATGTTCTGGTCCCATGATTAGAAACATAAAATCAAATATGTTAGAAACATTATTCAAGATTTAGAACTTGAAGATACTACTCCTCTCAAAGACAATCAATTTATGGAGACCATGAAAATTTTATGCGAATGAACAACTTGACCCGAAGGTCTACATAAATGCATGGAACTTATGTGTACAACTCTTCTCATTCTCTGATTTACTTACTTAAAACTTGGTTTGAATCAGTAGTTGATCTCAAAAGATTCACATTTGAACTCAAAGATTTTCTTGAACTCTACTCTTAACTCTTGAATGCGAATTATGAATTCAAGAGTTATGGTTCCTAATATGAAGGATCTCATGATGACAAGGTAGACTCATGAATACATTCTTGTAACTCTCATACACACTTGCTCGAGTCTGGAAACAAGTTATATAGAATTTGTGGAAGACTTCTCAGAAAGAGTAAAAGGGAATTTTTGAAAAATGTTCGAAATAACTCTCAAGACTAGACTCTCAACTCTACCTTGAATGTGATTTATGAATTCAAGGTTGTGATTTGTTGTAGGAAAGATCTCGTTATGTTTAGGAGTAGTTTTAGATAGCTAAACAAGCAAATCGGTCGCAAAATCATCGTCTTGGAACAAGTCCGCGATTTGGAGTTACATTAAAATCTTTGGTAATGAAATATAATTTTGAGACAGAAGAGTATACGTCCAAACCACGAGGTGGAGCAAATTTTTTGTTACACGGGAAGCATGTTCGCAAAGCGGACTTGGGCGCTAAAATCTGGTAGACTTTTCCTTCTTCGTTTTCTAGCCCCAGTTCACCTTAATTCAATTTTGTTTCTCAACCCATCTCTTGATTTAGATACCTAGAACATGTTCACTAGAATCTAACTCTAACCACTTTATAAATTGACATATTGACATAACACCTCAATATTATCCCAATTCAAGAACAAAAACAAATTCATGAATAAATAACAAAAACATCAAAGCTTCAAATTTTAGTACGAATTTCAAGCTGGAATTAACATGATTGACGTGTGGGTGAAAAAACCCAACACTATGTAATCTTACATAGATGAAATAACCATTTTCTTGAAGAACTTGAAGCAAAAGACCTAGCCTAAGCATTTCTTGATTTTTGTTGATTGTGGAATCGTTGGGGTGAATGATAGTGTTTGATTTGTGAAAATTGATTTTCTATACGTTTAGCGAAATTTAGATGACCTCCTAATGGACTTTAGGATAAGAATACCCTTAAAGAAATAAATAAAATGTGTTGAGTGTCGGAATTATTTTTTCACTAGGCAGTGAGGTTCGTATTGGCTCCATGTCAGTGAGTGCTTGCCAGGTTTGGCCGACTGAGTAAATCTTTTTTTGTCATAATTGTTTTACTCACGAGCTTGGAAATGAGCAAACTTGGTGGCGTTGGAAGAGAACTAGAGGGATATATTTAATATCATGATGGCTCTCCTAACTCATTCATTACAAAAAGTTATAGCTAATTGAAGTTAACCCAAACTTAAGCAAACTAGGTAATAACTTGAATGTTTTTCGCTTTAGTTTCTATTTGACACTTAATGGTTGGTATATCAGTGACTTTAAAACTCCGAATTTTAAATTTTTTTTTAAAAAATCTCACCTTCACTACAAAGAACAGGTTCGAGGTTTTTGGGTCAGAAAAATTTCTGGGGGGGTACAAATATCTCCACCTTGGATCATTCGTCCTCAGGAATGACAATGACCTGAGTATAAGTAGGGTTACTGTTCGTACTAAGGTCGATTCTAATGGTTTGCTTCGTAATATATTCAAGCTTTGTAACACAATCCGTTAAGTTAGATTCTATATCTGATAGGGAAATCTCATCCAAGAACGGTGACGCAACTGTAGAACCACATTAAAACTTTTATAGAAATGCATTGGATTTCCTACTAAACTCAGCTCATTTCGTTGAACCAACTAGGGATCTCATTTCCAATATTTCTCATAGTTAAACCCTTATTCCTCCCCAATTCGGAACTTCATTACTATCTATTCTCCACACTTGACTTCATTTCTTCTTATCATCTTCCCGTAGGTCCTTAAGCGCTATGGGACTCTATTCACCATATCTAAACTAGTGTACATTCTCTTAATGCTCTTTTTACTATTTTGACGTAGCCACACTTCACTGTCTTTCTAAAGGTTAGGTCTTTACTTACTCGCAGTATATTGAACGACCCATTTCATATTCCTCACCTATTCTATATTCAAGTCTACCATGTCAAATCCCAAAGACTATTATCAAGAAACCCCTCATGTTGCCATTCTTTGACAATGACCACTCATATAGAATTCACGTAATGTTTATTACTAAACCTGAATATCAATATGATTTGCTTGCGTTACATAGTTGTACTCAATATAATAATGGAAATTTAGACACACTGGTCCACTAGGACTCATGATAATTAGTCGAGATACTTACTTAATTGTGAATTACATAATGAATTAACTATCACATTCCCACTTCCACAACCTTAAAGTACTAGTTACTCACTTAACCGCCACATTATCTCTCAAACAACTATAAACCTATGAATGGCGTGAGGTTCTCCTTTAAACAAAGTTCATAGTCCTACATTCGAATACCACTTCATTAACACTCTTTCCCCTCTATATATTAACCACGTAAACTTGGTTAGTATTAAAAAAAGACCCATCATTTGCAAACCCCTTTCTAGTTAAGGGATAACTTCTAACCATATTGACTTGAAAACATCTTACTGTCCCTCCCATCATGAATCTCAAACTTTCCCTTCTTAGTCTACCCAGTAAGGGAAAATATTCCTTATATCTTTACAAAGGTGATGACTATAATAACAATAGCTTGCCAATATATACCATATTCCGTCCTTAGATCTACTAAACCTCATGGCTATTATCTTCCCTCTACTCTGATCTTCATTATGCTGGATCATGTCTCTTCATTCATAATATATTTTGGAATGGAATTACTGCCAGGATCTATACATACTTCCTCAGAGGATCTCATCTTAAAAAGGATTAGGGACAGAGAGTACAACTCACTTTTACTCAAATGCACGATCACATATTAATGAATAGTCTAAAACTGAATGTTTAATTACTCTTGGGCTTCTGTTCAAGCCCTTTTGAAGTTTCGTAACTTTGTCAAGACCTGCTAAAAGATCAATATGTCTAGCCAATTGCACGACTTAAGAAGTATGAAAGAATGGAAAACTTTCTTACCTGTTGTAGTAGTACCTCACATTTTTATAGTGGGCCACCTCACAACCATAAGAAAAGATCTTACTTGAAACAGCTTCATATACACGCGAACACTTGGCACTCTGGTGTGCTCTAAATACCCTGTTTTTTTCATAACCCGAGTCTAAACCTGGAGTGGGCGGCACACAACGAATGAGTTGGGAAAACAACTTTGTAAACATCTCATAACTTGTAATATATTAAAAATAAGCTAATCAGGAAACTAAAAATAATCACATTTGGAAAGAGATGGAAAAAAAATTGTAGAACTTTTCTAAGTTAAGAAAGTATGTTTTGTCATTTCAAAAGTCATAATTCTAGCTTAGAATGGAGTTAGAGCGAGGGTCCTGATATGGTTGAGAAAAACCTTAGGGATAAGGATAGCGAACTTCAAAAAAGGGTCCGTCTGGTCTTAGGACTTCCAAAAAAGAATAAAAGGCCTAGCTTTCAAGAGAAACAACAAATCATCCATTGCGAGAGAGATCCCCAATTCATATATGTGTTTTAGTCACTCGAATCTTTCCAACATCGCTGAGTTTGCGCCATTTTCGATTGGTATGAGGGAAGATATGGCCTATTGGAAGTTGAGCTGCTGATTGAAAGTGGGGAAAGTCCAGTTACGGATTTAGGAAGCGGCAAACTACATAGTCTATCATCCATTTATTCCATTTCGTTTCAGGGACTTTAATTGGGGTGAAAAATAAGTTTAGTTAGATTAGAAAATGTTAGTTTCTGCTTAGGGCTGGGAGAAAAGAGAAGAGAGAAGGAAAGGGGATAAAATCAAGAATTTCTTCAATAATGCTAAGGCGTTACGCTTAGGGCGTGGAGAAAAGAGAAGAGAAGGAAAAGGGAGAACGAATCAAGGATTCCAACGGCATTCGCATTCTTTGCGAATCCTTGATTTTTTCCTTTTACTTCTTCTCGTATCTTTTCTCCAGCCCTAAGAGTAAAATAACTTTTATAATTGAACTAAAAAGTATTTTCAACCCAACTAAATCTCTATAATGAAATATAATAAATGGGTAAACCCAAGACTAGTTTGCCCTTTCCTTAAATTTCCGGAATCGAACATCTTCACTTCAGCAGCCCAACTCTCAAATTAAACATATATCCCTCATATTAGATCAAAAAATCAATGAATCGGCGGAGTTAGGAAAGATCTTCCAAGGTTTACAACCATATAAAAAAATGTTTCTAAACTAATTCCTGGGCTTGGAGTAATGTTCATTGAAAATGACAAAAAATTCACTTTCTTAAAACTTAGAAAATTTTTATATTTTTTCACGTTCTTTTTAAAAAGTGAATCATTTTTTTTCTTCGCTCATTCTTGCTATTACGAGGTACGAGATGTTCCAAATTAAGCATCCACAAGCTTAAACAAATAAAAGAATTCATGAAAACTGAATATAAAACTTTAAACTCAACAGAAACTCGGAATAATATAATATCTCATTCGCATTGAAATAGAAAACTTAAGTCTTAAAACATTTTAAACAAAAATAACTGATTGTTTATTATGGACTCCTAAACTATACTGACTATCTATGACGCTTTTATGTGACAATCATGAAAGTAGGGAAAAGACCCACGACATCCTAACAACTTATATAAGTGAAGGGTAAATGAAATCATCCAAAAGCAAAGAGAATCACCATATATAACTCGAACTCTCGGATGTATCAACGAAACTCCTGTTGATGATCATGAATAACCTGTGTCTGCATCATCAGAAGATGCTGGATAAACGATTGAGTACGTGGAATGTAAGAGAATGTAAGGGGAACTCTAAAGCATAACATAAGCTTGAACTTGATAAATATGGAATTATATTTATCTCTTTTAAAACTTATTCAACTTAAAGAGTACTAGAGGATACTTAAGACTACTAACTTACTCAACTCAGAAGTACTCTAGGATAAGACACTCAATTGAGGGATTAGATGCTCAACTCATGATTAGATACTAACTTCAAAGTTTCATAAGTTTTGGTTGATGTGTGGAAGGGGACCATTTACATTTGCCACACTCTCATTCTTTTTCTCCATTTGCATCCTTCAAAGGAAGAAGTTAATTTTCTTTCTTCCAGATGTCTTCTTAATACCATCACCCGTTGGGATAGAGCATCTTATTGCCGCCACCAGTTTATCCATTCAGATTTATTTTGGTCTTCTTTGTAGTTTCGACCCATTTACCAAGTAGTGTAGTAAAAACATTGTAGGGATGGTTCAGCATTCCCCCTTCACAAAGGTGTCAATATTCTTCTATTTTCGGTTGAGACCCGGATAGAAACAATCAACAGTGTCTGACTTCAGGCATTCTGAGATGGGCATGTCTGCAATAGATTTACTCTTAAACCTCAGTCTATTTCTTGAATTGCTCCTTACCCCTCCTGTTTGAACGTCAGTAAAAGTATCATTGGGTTCATATATTCAAAGAGCTGATAATTTGGTGAATCCATTGTTGATTCATCCATTTTCTTATTTTTGATTTATAATGCAAATAAGAAAAAACACTAAAAAACTTAGATTAGCAAAAAACAATAACTAAAATAACAAAAAAAATCTATAAGAACATTTTCACGTGACACCACTCCCACGCGTGAAACCATTTTGTGCTTCTTGTCGATCGTCTAATGGTTTTACATCCACCCCAATTAGCATTAGTAAAACACTACCATGTGAGTATGCCTCTATTTTTTGGTTTTTACCATAAAAATTCCATGTCCAGGAACTATGTTGGTTTAAAGTAGAATAAGATTGGTTCCAAGGCACTTCCCACTGTTTGACATAGGGGCAGGACATGAATTGGCTAACAACGTTCACTACAAAAGCAATATTGGATGTGTTACGATGCACTGACAGTTTTGTTTCTCATACTACCTTTATATTCTCTCTGGATCACAAAGTGGCGGCTTGCCATATCTCGGGAAGAGCAACATTAGGGACCACTGACTTACCCTAGTGGTTTGGCTGCAAACTTTATGCTTCCACAAGTAAGGCCAAGGAATTATACTTTTTGATATACCCAATATTTCTTCAAGCTTCTAGTTACTTCTATCCCAAAAAGTCATTTTAGTTTCTCAAAAATCATGGTGTGGAATTGAGTATGCAACGAATGGTGTAGTGAACGAGATCCGTGACTAATCATTCATGTAATAACACTGCTTCAACAGATACTCTTGTTTTACAAGAAAACGAATGTAATATATGATTGTTTATAAAGAGGTGAGTGATTCACAACATGTTTTTTAGGCCAAAAGTCCTAAACTTACTTCACTTAATTTTTCAACACCAAGAAAGAGGGCTTTGTTTGAAAACCATACAAGGCATTTCTTAGGTGACAAAAGGTCCCCATACTCCCCTTGAGAAACAAAATCCAGGTGGTTGCTCCATATTACACTTCTTCTTGGAAGATCACCATGGAGTGACACCACCGAACGATTCTATGACCAGACTGGAGATTTCACAAAATATGACTAAAAATTATTTTAGACCTAAGAGTAAGTGATAAAAACTGTCAAAAGTTTTAGAACCACAATGCATAAGAAACGACCATGACGGTCTGGGAAACTAGCGACATTGAACAAGTGAAACCTTCTTAGATCTTGGCGGGAGGTTTGGGAGATATGTATGAAGTCTAAAAAAATTGTAAAAAAAAAAAAGTATTTATATAGGTACAATTAAGTATATAGTGTTTTTATACGTCTAGTCCGAACCCCCAAGGAGTGCCCGAGGGAGTCCATATGAAAGGGACCCACTTTTAGACCCCAGCAAGATGCAAGAACAGCAAACTTTTGTGCCAGGCGGGAGAAACATCACAGACTCTTTTGGTTCAAAAATATTATTTTTGGAAATTGTAGAGGAGCAGCCTAGCAAAAGCGGACTTGTTTCCCGATGAAAATCTGCAATTTGAATTTAGTTTGGACTTCCTAAAAGGTTTTCAAATTTAAGTGAGAGGTCCTTTTGGTTATTTTAGGGGAGGGTTGTATATTGATTTTCAATCTAGTTTTTTTTTTTCAACACCATTTCCACAAAAAAACCAAATCCCAATCAAAACCCAAAAGCTCTCCCAATCTTCTACTTTCTATCTCTATCACCTCCATGAAGAAGTTGTTGAAGGTGGAAGTAGAAGATCAAATTACTCCAACGTTCTACTTAAAATGTCGTGGGCGGTCATCAAGGTAGGGTTTCTTTCAATTTGGGATTCTTTTCCCCAAAGAGTTCCATTCAAAGCGACGATTTAAATCTTCCAAAACTAGGTGTTTTTCCTCTCCACATGGATTTCTTTTAAAATGAAAATTAGGACTCATTGTGATGAATTATGAGTATTAATTTGTTGTAAGTGAATTGATGGTAATTGATGATTTCCTTATGAGATTGCCCTTAGAACCATGTCCTTCCCCCAATTTTCATGACAACCTTTAGTTAATATGAGTGCATTGTGAAATTATGAAACATTGTGGATTGATTAGTTGTTTTTTAATTATGCCATGGTTTATGGGAATTTACCTTCTTATTGTATGTATTGGATATGTATTCTTGGTAATGGAAGTATAAAATGTCTTGAAAGGGGCAATGAGGTATGTTGATTGACTCTTCTTAGGTTCAATTATGAAGTGTGAGTTAATTAGATAGTAATGCTTCTATGTCTAATGTGTGGTTGTGATGTTGATGCTAAGTATTCCTCATCCCTAACCCTAAGACATTTATTTATACATGATCTATGTATGCATGTTATGATACGACTATTGTATGATTGAAAGTAGTTTCCTATGATTACGATAAAGTGTTAAGTGAAAGGTTTACTCACTTGTATGTGGTTTCTAAAGTGAAAAGATAGTTATCACTCATGAATTCCTATGAGCTATTATGATAGCATGTTCACATAGGGTTCTAGAAGAGACTAATGTGATCTTGTACGAATATGATGATTACTAAAAGGGAATAAAATCTTAGCACCAAAAGCGTATCTAAATGAGATGGAGGTCTCACATTTAGTAATTCTGGCCTCCCACATGGTTTTCCTCACGTTAGTAAGTAAGGATTCCCTAGGTATGTGTTGTCTCATGAGATAGAAACCTCCACGTCTAGTAAGTCAAAGATTCTAGCAACAATTTCCTTGACCCTTAACTATGTGCCTACATAGGACTCTAGCTTAGTGGATCCACCTAGATAGCTACGTACGAATGGTTACACCTTAGGCAAGTGTTAACCCTCTCTTTTTGGTGTGGGAGTAAAATAATGAATTCCATGTAGCTCACATTGTATCAAGAAGGATATTTCACTTATCTCCCTAATGTAAAAGTAAATAAATAAGTTAAGTATGTTGAACTCTTATTGGGTTGGATTAAAGGATACTACCTAGTGGTGCGGGAGGGTATGGAACTTCTCTAAACATGCACACGTGGATCCTAGGATGGCTTCTAGTAGTGTGACTCTGATGGGCTATGATATGATTATATTTATAAGATATGAGTAATTTGATGTATGAAGCATGTTATGCAAAATATGAGAGAATATGGTGTAAGTATGAAGTGGGTTGCTTAGAGATACTTCGCTTTGGATAGGGTTATGGGCTTTATTCTGGCATGTGCAAAGATGTTGCTGAGTTGTGAAATGTTGGGTTGACTCTTATGGAGTTCCCATCATATTGTGTATATTGAGTTATTTGATGTTCGGATGTTTTGACTAAATTTATGTCTTTTCTCATGCATTGATGACTTTATGCATAGGACATACTTAGGACATGTGGTGGGTACTAACCCAATTTCTCTTTTTTCAAAAAATTTTAGCGTTAGGTCCATTGAGAGAAGATGTCCAAGGCTATGGAAGAAGAAGACTGGATCTTTCCTAATCAATGAAAAGTCACTCATTAGTTCGAGGATGGAGGCGCTGATACGCTCAAACTTACTCTCAAATAAGGAAAGTAAAGCGGTGGTAGGTAGTGTGTAGCGGTAGTATCAAGTAAGAACCCCAAGTAATGAGGTTGGATTGTCTCCCACGATGGAAAATAGGTTCAGATATTAAATTTATTATATATACTATTATTTAGTCAAGATTTTCCTAGGAAAACAATAAGACAGTAAAGGGGAGTTTTATTTTTAAATTAATGAAAGAAATTTAACTAGGATTACAACGTCAACAAAAACTAATAGATTCAAATCTTAGAGCTTAATCATATAAAAGTAACTAGGGATTATTAGTGTTCCCCACAGGTTTCTACGGATAATTCTAAACTATAACAAATCTTTCCTAGTATCTGAGTAAAGTGGATAAGTTATGTAGTCTCTATATCCTTGGTCCGGATCTAGAATGTTTCCTCCGCAACATTGGTCGGATACGTGTGTTGCTTACTAACCCTTACCTCTACATCCATTATAAGAATTTGTATTGATATTTGACTAAGTTATTATATTGTACCAATCGACACTAGCTATTAGATAGTAGACATAATCTATGTATAATTTTTTCCTACTTATTACCTTATTGGCGCTACAAGTTAGCATTAAGGCGAGTTCTAACGTTGGCCATCTATGTAAAAAAGACTTCTAAACCAAAAGAATTAGCAGACAGCAGATCACTATTATAGATGCTATTTTAGTTAGTTTTTACCTCATTATTCCACTCATGCTCCCACAACCCTAGTTATGGAGTTTAGTTACCATGGTCATAATCACATATTATATATTTCATATAAGAAATACATTGCACTTACTTTGACGAGAAAAAAAAAAATACAGAAATGACGTGATTAATAACAAAAGCACCAAACAATCAATTCCAAAAAAAAGTGTAACAAATGCTGACATAATCCTTCAATCCTTGAAACAAGAACAACTAAAATATATCCAAAGTCTAACTAATAAAAAGTCACATCCAAAGAGTCATTATCAAAGAGGTTAATCCCAAAAATGAGTTTTTTGTCGATCACACTATTTAGAATAAATTATAAAAACAAAAAACTAATAAAAACGGATTATTAATTACTGAAAAATTTGTCAAATACGCGTCCGAGTCGACGGACCTTGTGACGGACCGTCGTTAGTCAGATGGGACGATCATGCCTCCGCTTAGTGGTGCCATACTTCACAATCTTCTGCTACTTTCTTCATTACCCTCAACAGGAAGGTATGAAGGACGTTACAAGCACGATGACCATCGAGGGGTCTATGCTTCATTAATACTTAAACGTATCAGAATTGGGTACTGGACTCCTCTTGTATCATGAAACAAACTAGCAGGACGGATTCATCGTGACTATGACGATCTGTCGTGGACTTCCGTAATCCCCAAACTAAGTAAGACTCCGATCTCTTACACCCAACTTCTCTACGATGGCCACCGAAGTTTCCGTCACGGCCGACGGACGTATAAGCTCGTAGAATCGTAGGTGGTCTTTGTGCATTTCTGCGGTCAAAAACTATTCCCGCATTTATCTTGACAGATTTCCTGCAAATAAGGAGAAACTACATAAAAATCAATACAAAAGACTTTGGGACACACACTACACTTAAGGAAAAAACATTAAGTACCGTGAATGAAATTGAAAAACCAGGGTATATCAATACCGTCAACTTAAAGTCATTTTTTGTCCACATCGAGATCTTGCACTATGGACTCACTACAAAAGGTTGGACAATTAGTATCCATTATTTGAGCTTTCGACCAATCATTGGGATTCAATCCCGATCGTCTTATCAGATTTATGCTTGTTATCACTATAGTCTGAATGATGTGAACCAGACCATTGAACAGATTCACTATTTGCTACTGCACCTTATTCCTCGTTCAATTTCTCACAGAGGGTGCTAATATTCCGATATTGGAAAACTGAGGTCCTCACTTCAAAACAACCCTCATTTTCATGGACAATGGTTTCATGGTTTGAGTATATAGGATTACTTTTTAACAACCACTTCTCAGAACAAAATTAACAACTCATTCCATATATATTGCCATAAGCATTGCCTTCTTTTCACAGCTTTAAGTTCCCATGCACTTTAGGATCACGATGGACGTTCTCCGCATGTACATAGCTCCGGTCAGGTAGGGTCATATTTAGGTATAACTTTAGTGAGTTTTTTGCTCCTGACATATCGATCTAAGCGCTACCACTTTTTATCGTTTTGTTAGCCAATTTTCATATTATTAACCTTGATAGTTTTCCCTGTTTTCTTCATTTGTGGAAGTGATCTTTTATTTGCTTTTCTTGTATTTATTATATGATATATTTCTTTATTTCACTTTCCCTTCAACGGGTCTGATTTCATTTTACTTTTGTTCCTTTTTTCTCTCTCTTTGATTGTTCCAACCATATCTTTCCAGAAGCATTCATATAAGAGCCACCCTCAAACTCAGGACTTTTGTCATGAGTCAAACAGTACACAATACCCAAAGTCTGGGTTTAGGGACACGAAAAGGTTTTTTTACTGCATTAGCCCACCCTAAACATATGTTGTTGGATAGCTGGGTGGCACATGTCCAAGAATGGGACCCAGGGCCAAACACATTATTCATAGATAAAGATCAGTTAGGGTAAAAAAGACAAAGGTCTATATCATTTGGACAAAAGGGATAATTTTCATTGTTTTTAAAAAAGTTTTAGGCTAAAAAATGGGTTATATTGACAAGGGCCATGATACCTTTCCAATTGTGTATTACAACTGACTTTTAGCAGGATCTAAACCAGGGAAAGTTTAGTCAATCACCAAATAGTTGGAATATTCAAATTTTCTCAGTCATTCAATTGAGATCTCATTAACTCATCCTCCTATTTTTTACCAGGATTATCATGTACACCTAGTTCCGAGTCTTAGACTTAGGTCATGCAGTGGTGTTATCTATATGTCATGCTTGAGCAACATTATCAATTATTGTGCCATGACATATATCATTTCTTCATTATATCAGGCATGTCATTTTTGTTTTAGACAAAATGTTTTAGATTATACTATGTACCACCACAAAATATTAGACATGTCGGTTCAATAATAAAAATTTAATCATTATCTCGGGGAAGAAAAACATAGGCAAGAAAACCCCGAAAAAGAGGATAGTGGAATTGGGACCAACAAACTTCACCCTAGCCTAACTTTCCATTACCCCCCTTCCCACAAGAAAAGATATCAATGTCTAATGCATGAAAAAAAAACAGACTACGAGAGTGATTAGTGAGCAAACCTGCGGCGCAAAGAACGTGCGTATCAGCAAGCTAGTAGGTCCGTTCCGAAACCCATCACTATGTTAGTTATGAGACACCCTCACTAGTTTCATCATTCAGCAACAACACTTACAAGTTAGGCTTCCTCCACGTCTCAAATTTGGAGCTAGATTGTCCCCCGCAGCTGATCTACGCCCCTAATGGACAGTCTCTCATACCAACGAGCTGCTTCCTAGCAGCCTCTATCTCACGACGCTCCTTCTTCCGTGCTCTAAGCCAAATTTCTCTCGAACTCTACACTCTTGCATGCTCTGAGGTAGACCCTTGGTAGGTGGATCTTAAAATTTCGAATACAGCCGCCAACACTCGCCTGTCCTCTGCAGGCTCTGCACAAAGGGTCTTTAAGATTCTTTATGAACAATAGACTCCTGGACTCACACATCACTCTAGCGAGGATCTCTCAACCCGAACTCCATGACTAGTGTCGAAACGGTAAACCTGAGTGGGCCTGTTATGGGCAGAGAAGCCTGATTCATACCTCAAAAGTAGGTCTTTAAGCCACTTTAATGAACCTCAGCTGTCTTCCTTTGATCTATGTTCTTGGGGCCTCATCTTCACCGCACCAAGAGCCTCCGCCGACCATCAAAGCAATCAGACCTATTCATCCAAGATGATGTGATGCGAGGTGTCCATCGAAGCTCTAGTTTTTGAAACCCTAGCAGCGGGACACCAGACGCGGTAAAGCCCTGCTGAGCTGAGAGGAGCTAGGGCAGAGTTAGGTACTACTCGGGAGATAGAACTTGCATCGGTAAGTGTCGGGTGGTCTTCTTTGCGGGTATGTGTCAGTAGTCGTGCAAAGCACCGACGTAGCGTGTCCGAGGCATGTGCAACGGTAGTATCAGTAGATTCATCAACCGGTAGCGGCACCTATCTGGACGAGGCCCTCTGCAGGAGCCACGCATGGCCTAATCCTGATGGATTTGGCCAATATCAACAGTGCCAGTGGATTCTTGAGCAGATCAATGTTGCAAGATGGGACACCTGCGGACCTTCGTAGGGGAAAATATCATTGCACGGAACAGGGTAAGTAGGCGGTGACCTAAAAGCAACCTCTCATGCCATGACCGCTGTAGAAGCACCAGCAATAAGTCACCTTTGTCGTAAAAACACGGCTGGCGTAGCATTCGGCCGCCAATCAGAACTGTGCGCTCCTTGCCGCTTCGATTCCCATTTAATATTTTTATCAACAGCCCTGTTGGGGGAAAGGACGTGGCGACAATCAACAATAAAAAAAACTTGCCGGTAAAGTCAAGTGATCCTTCTGAGGCCTCCCTTAGACGCCGTTACCCAGTCGCACCCTTACATCAATTAGACAAGTGCAGGGCCACCACTCTCTGGTATCCTCTCAGCGATGGCTACGCAAGAACTTGGATCACATTTCTTTGTACCATTTACCACTCGGGTAGTCAAAACTCGCGGTGCAGAAGGTTCCTGTTGGACTATCAACCATCCTGCCGCCCCACCCTCATATACGTTAGTTCTTTTCATATTAGAAGGTTATGGCTGGCAGAGATTTACGTAGACATTAAAGTCGTCTACTATGATTGTGCTCGAGTGTGGGCCTGATTGGCAGGGGGCAGGCCAAGTTCTATCTGTGATCGGACGAGTAGCAATTACGAGAAGTACAACTCTTGGCACTAACTCCCCATCAATGTAGCGGTCATAAAGAACAAGTTGTTCCACTCATGTCGACTTGTTCACTCGGTCGAAGAGAAGTTGTGGGATATCTGCATGGTGGGGGACTTGCGTAAGGACCCGCCTCTCAGTGTAAGGGTCCGTTGTCATACGCCTTTATCATTTAGAAAAATTGGCACTAATAAATCATGTATTGACCAGTCGAACCACACCCCCCCGATTGGTTTGGCTCGGGCTGTAAAAGGGGTGAGAGCCCAGTCAGTGAGCCTGGAGAGTGGAACGAGCTGTCCAGGCCTCATAGGGACGAGGCAGGACTGTGGCTAGCCTTGGGGGGGGGGGCTTTTGCAGGGACCGCCCTCTTTTTTCCGGGACCGAGAGGCTTCCTCCGACGACGAAACAAAATCTAAGGTATAAAGCGCTCCTTTTTCATGTAAGTCGACCCAAGAAGGTGGTGGCAAGCGAGTGTGTGCTCCCTCATTCGACTAGGAAGCAGTGACTAAGTCCTGGAAAGCCACCTTTTTTTTGGGTGTAGCCACTAGTTGCACGTGCAGTTCTGCGGAGTGGCAGTGCCTGGTGGCACGTACTCGGGTAAAGCTAATCATCAGATCATATAGACAGTCAGGCAGAATGTGGCGACAAAAATTTGAACGTCTCGTGAGCAACTGATCTGGGTTCGGTACCACTTAGATATAGCGACATGGAAAGAATCATTAGTGTACTAGAAGGATCAAAACACAAAGACAAAAACGAACCACAAATAAAACATTAGACGCAAAGTTGTCATGACATTATCTCGTAGTTTTAAGTAACAGTCGAATTGAAACATGACGGCACTAGGTGGGGAAAGCCTCGTCATAAGTATGACGGACCGTTCATAGGGTCCGTCACCGTGTCGTACTCAACTTATGTGTATGTGGAGACCCTAAAGGAAAATTTCTCACCAGTATGATGAATAAGCAAGATCAATGACGGCCCGTCGTGAACGCACGTTAGAAAAAGTATGGAGACCCTTAGGAGAGGGTCTCTAACCGTAGACGATTGTGCGGATGGATAGTCGAGGGTATTTTCTAGGACAGTCCGTCCGTTAGAATTTCCGTTCAGGAGGACATTGGAAAAAACAATGGCGGACCATTAGGATAAGGGTCTCTAACAACTGCTATGCGTTGTAACGGAACGGACCGTCGTGGAATATGGTCTGTCACAGGTGTCTCTGTTGGTGGGACAATTAGAAAAAGTGGAGACATTAGAATAGGGTCTTTGACAACTAGAACGGTGTCAGGACGGACCGTCGAGGGTATGATAATCTGTCATAGATGTCACGGTTCCCAGAGACAAATTGCAAAAAAAAATGGAGACCCTTAGAAATAGGGTCTCTGACCGCCAGAAAGGTTTGTGCAGGCGAATCGCTTGAGGGTATGAAGGTCCGGCGTAGATGGTAGTCGAATGAACTGGGTGGAAAAATGGATACACTTAGGTATAGGATCTCTGACAACAATCGAACAGTGTTCTGTGTCAGGACGACTCGCGAGGGTATGACGGCCCGTCGTAGATGTCATACCAAAGACCCCTAGAAAAGTTGAAGATCCCCGTGGGACAAGGGGTCTCCTAACAACCATGACTGTTGTGCCCAGGACGGACGTGGGTGCGGAAAGCGGTCAACTCGCTGGTGTTGGTGGACATTGTACAGAAAATGACAATAGTAGGGTGTTTGGAATAGACCTGTGACGGCCTCGTGGATAATGACGTCCGCATTCGGGGGTTTTTTCTGTCATTCGTGTGATGAACTGAGGCCACGATATAATCTTTCTTATGACTCAAAAGGTAATACTAGTGTTAACCTACATGTTGTAACAAAATGCCTAGCCCAACTAGCATGCCTTAAAGCACCAATTGTCAAGTCTTAATAAGGGAATTGCGAGAGGACTTCAAACTAGGTCAGGCAAAAATTGGATACAAATAGGCGAATAGTACCATTGAAAAAACAAAAATACAATGTAAATGAGTAGAGATAGAGACACATACGTGAGAAGAGGAGAAAAAAAAATAAATGGGCACTTGGTTATCAAAAGCAGGACCACAGCGCAGACTGCAAAAACCAGTAGAAAGAGGATTTATGGAATGGGAAATTGGGGGATTTGGGAAGTGGGAGAGGACATCAGTGTAGCGAGAGAAGAGATTTGGTAGGCAGTTAGAAGTTTGAACGGGATTTGATGGGAGTAAGACAGAGGGAAGGAATGGTTTGAAATGAAGGGGTGGGGGTTTTAAATGGTCACAACCTTTTTAAAATTCCCCTAGCGCTTGGGTCGGGTCGTTCGTGGTATGGATAAGGACGCCAAAGAGTCGCCGATGAAGTCCATCGAAGAAGCAATGCGACCGGTACGGCATGGGTACTGTCGCGAACTGTGCCCTATTTTGAAAATAAATGAAAGACGTACCAGGCACTACAGATCCTTCATGCGACTGTTCCATCGCATGCTGACGGTCCGTGCATGGGTGATTGGACGGTTCATCGATGATCATTAGTGAGGGTTTGCAGAGGCTTGATTTTGCACAATTTTCCTGGTGATGGGCTACCGCACAACATAAAAGCCCATTTTATATTACTGAAAATTAATACCAATTACAGAAATAAAACTAGAAGTATGGGTGGGACTCCCGAACTAGTGCGTGATTAACGTCGTGGCACGACTGAACGAGAGACTTGATTATCAGACTTCATCAAGAGCTTTGACCGATCACTTATTAGAACGAGTTAAGCATGCCGAAATAGATTTTTATTCGTGTGTCCATTTCACCTTACACGCACACCCTCCTTGGGTTCCAACCAAGCTCCTAT
>JAKWJA010001551.1:0-80956 GCA_027704765.1 Solanum habrochaites | reverse complement strand
ACTGACAAACAAACGAAAGGGCCCATTGTTATGCTTTCCCTGGTAGATAAATCAGGAGGCGGAAACATCTGATGCTGTCATCACATGGTAATTTCTGGTTTTATGATGGCATGGCTTCCGTATTGTTTGATCCTGGATCCACAATTTTCATGTATCTTCCTCCTCATTTTCTAATGGTCTAAATTTACATGTGAATTACTTGATTGCCTTTCGTGTTTCACTCTACTCCGGTGGGGAGTCTGTGGTAGTTGAAAGGTATATAGGTCTTGTTGGTGACTTTGTGGGGAAGTAACACGTATTAGAATTGGTTCTCTTAGAGATGGGTTGATTTTGAGGTAATGCTATTCTGGGTATGGACTTTGGCTCTCTCCCTCTCCGCAATTCGCGATCTTGGATATAAATGCTAAAACGGTGACGTTAGCCAAGCCTGGGACAGATCCGTTAGTGTTGGGAGGGTGACTACCTTCGCAATCCGGTGCGTATCATCTCCTTTCTTCGTGCTAAGAAAATGGTAGTAAAGGGTGTTTAGCTTTCTTGGCACACTCAAGGATGACACTACCCAAGTACCCCCACCTGCGATTGAGTCGTTTTCAGTGGTCTCCGTGGAGTTTCTTGATGTATTTCCCTCCCTGCAGATCTTCCGGGTAATGCCCCCAGATAGGAATTTGACTTCTGTATTGATCTTGAACCGGTACAACAACGCCCCTTTCTATACCACCCCCTATAGAATGGCCCCCGCGGATAAGAGAATTAAAAGCCCAACCCCTTCAAGAATTGTTGACAAAGGCTTTATAGACAGTGCATCTCCTTGTGTCTCCGTTTTGTTTTGTAAGAATAACATGGGAGTTTTCGGATGGTGCATAACTACCAGGCATTGGAACAACGGTGAACTATAAAGACAGTATCTCTCTTTCCTCGCATTGATGACCTTGTGCGATTGTTTTACAAGGTTCTTGTGTCTTCTCTAAGATTGACTTGGAGATCGGTTATCATATTTGAAAATACGGGCAACGGATGTGCCAAGATTGCTTTTAGGACCGGTAATGGTGCATTACGAATTTGTAGTGATGTCTTTTGGTCTTACTAATGCCCCTTCTTGCGTTCATAGTTGATGAACCGATTTTTAAGCCATACTTAGATCCTTTTGCGTGATCTATTTATTGATGATAAGATATACTCGCAGAGAGTAAGAGGAACATAAGGAGCATTTGAGAGTGGTATTGGAAACGTTGAGGGAGAAAAGCTTTATGCCAAGTTCTCCAAGTTTGAGTTTGGCTAGATGCAGTGTTCCTTCTTGGGACGTGTTTCTAATGATGGACTAATGGTGGATCCTTCTAAGATCGAAGTAGTGGAAAATTGGTCAGACCCTATAATGTTGTCAGAAATAAGGAGCTTTTTTTGGGGTTAGCTCTCGCTACTATACCTTTACCACTACCCAACTACCGCCGATTTGTCAAGGGATTCTCTTCTATTGCTTCCCAACTGACGAAATTACTAAGCAAAATGTTTTTCCATTTGTATGGTCGGATGAGTGTGAGGAAAGCTTTCAGAAGCTCAAGACTGACTCTGTTGACTACTGCCCAATTTCTCACCTTGCCAGTGGAAGGCAAGATTTCATTGTGTATTGTAGGCATCTTATTCGGGTTTTGGGTGCAGTCTAATGCAAGAGAAGAATGTGATTGCTTATCTTCAAGACAATTAAAAATGCATGAACGTAACTATCCAACTCATGATGATTTGGAATTGGCCGCGTAGTGTTTTCACTAAAGCATGGAGACACTATTTATAATGGGGTTAAGTGTGAGGTTACACGGATCATCGTAGTCCTACAGTATTCTTCACCAGAGAGATTTGAATTTGAAGACAGAGGAGATGGATGAACTACTGAAGGGACTAACGACAATCACTATTTTGTACGCATCCGGTGAGGCGAATGTTGTAGCGGATGCTTTAAGTAGAGGGCGGAAGCATGGGAATTCTAGATCACTTGCAAGCTTCTAGACGCCATTGGCTAGGGAGGTTCAGACTCTGCTAATGACTTTTGAGACTAGAAGTAAATAGAAGGGAGGATTTTTACGTGTATGGAGGCAAGATCTTCCTTCCTTGACAAGATTAAGGGAAAGCATGTTTTAATGAGAAAATTAATCCGGATCCGAGATACATGTTTTGCACCTGAAGACCTAAAGAGCGAAAATCGATGAGGAAGGTGGTTTTGAGGATTAAGGGAAGGGTATGTGTACCTCGCGTCGATGATTTGTCACACTATTTCTAACAGGGCTCATAGTTTTCAAGTATTCGATACATCCGGGTGCAACCAAGATGTACCGTGACCTAAAGCCACTTTTGTGGAGAAGAATTAAGCGTGATATTGTGGATTTTATTGCAAATTTCCAAATGTCAACATGTAAAGACTAACACCAAGGCTCGGAGAACACTGCCTTCAATAGAATGGCCATTCGGAATGGAAATGGAGAGAATCGCAATGGACTTTTCGTTGTTGGTCTCCAAAGCCATTGGGCAAGTATGACTCCTATTGGGTGATTGTTGATAGGAGGTTAACTAAGTCTGCTCATTTAATTCCGGTTAAGGTGACTTAACATGCATGAGAAGTTAGCCAAACTTGACATCTCAGAAGTTGTTTCGATTCATGGAGTTCCACTATCCACATATCAGAATAAGGTACGAAGTTTATCTTCTATGTTTTGTGGAAAACATTGCAGGCAGAATTGGTACTAGGTTGGACCTTAGTACAAGACCTAAAAAAAAAAAACCGCTTCATCCTCGACCGATGGTCAGTCTGAGCGACACGATTCCGTGTGGAGATTGCTTCGCGTCATGGTGTGATAGAATTCGTTGGCCATGGAATAGCTTCTTACCTTAGCTTAGTTTTTCATACAATAATAGCTATCACTCAGCATTTAAATATGGCCTCCCCTTTGAAGGCATGTATGTAGCGAGATGTAGGTCCCCATTGGTTGGTTTGATGGCATTCGAGGTTAGACCTTGGGGTACTGATCTTTGAGGGATTCGATAGATAAAGTGAACATTCTATTCAAGAAAGCTTTCTAGCGGCGCAAAGTAGACAAAAGAATATGCAGATCGAAAGGTTAGAGACTTAGAGTTCATGAGGGTGAACAAGTCTTGTTGAAAAGTTTTGGCAATGAAAGGGGTGATGTCGGTTTGGTAAAAATTACGAAAGCTTAGTCCAAGGTACATGGTCTTTTAAGTCTTATAGAGTAGGGGAGGTTGCTTATGAAGTTAGCTTGGCCTCCGGGGCTGCCGAGTAACATCCGTGTTTCCATGTGTCCGAGTTGAAAGATACCATGGGGGATGGAAATTACATATCTCGTGTGGGATCAGTTTTCGTGATGAGAACTTTTCCTATGAAGGAGGAGCCCCTGTTGCTCTTAGATAGAGAGTTCGCAATTGTTGGAGCAAGAGAGATTGCCTCCATCAGGTGTTAAGATTTAAGTATTTAACATTCAAGTTAGGGATTCATTTATTAAAGATATATTTGATGATGGGATGGATGGATTTATCACATATTATTCTAAACAATTCACATTCTTTATTTATAAAAATTTGCATTTTTAATTACTATTTTATATATTTGTTAATTCATAGATAAAGAAAGTTCGAGTCTCAATTATGTAACTACTCAACATGTTGACCTTTCTTGATTCTTCCCAAGTAAAATTGTAATCTTTTATATTTCCTTTAGTTTTCCCAACTAGTGCCCTCAAAATAACATTACTTTACCTAGTTAGTTAAGTTTTTTTTTTTGCTGTTCTTTCTATAAAAAAAATAAGAGAATGGACGAAAATGTCCCTCAATATTTGAATTGGGTATAAAGGACCATTCATTCACCGGCCGTCTAAATAACCCCTGACGTCTACCTTTTGGCTCACAAATACACTTTTGTACAAAGGATTGCACTCATTAGTTAGATAGAGGGTAATATTGTGCCGAGTCTCTTAGTTTATGAGCATGTAAGGCCCCTTTCCTTTAAAATAATTTGAAATTTTTCAATATATAATCTCACATTATTAGCGTGATTTTGAATTTCATAGAAAACTTTAGATTATAAAAGGTTAGACATCTATACTCTACATGCTACTCCTCCCAAGCGAAGTAGCATTTACTTCCTATATCTTCAATTTTTTACTATTGGATCTTGTGCATAATTTTAATTTTAGTTTTTAATTTTTTTGACAACATGAGAGAGAAAATGTAACGACCTGTTTAGCGTTTTGAGCCCGACAGATTTTAATTTCTGGAAAACTGGCAGAGGGACGGAGGCCACGACGGACCGTCAGGGCACGACGGACCGTCGTGGAGGGTGCTGTTTCAAAACACTTAGAAAATCCTGAAATTGGGTACTGAAATCGATCTCTGTCACGACAGAGCGAATGACAGGACGGACCGTCGCAGGCTCGACGGCCCGTCACAGGCCTTCTCCTTAAAAACAGTCTCTGGACCATTGTGACGGACAGCAGGACAGACCGTCGCAGGCGCACGGCCCGTCACGGCTACGCATCCTAGTCTGGTTCGGATTTCTTTACACGTTTTAAGGGACGTTTTGCACTATTCCGCCGCTTTAATTATAAAGTTAGAGGGTTAATGTTAATAAGTCTGATCTTTTCTTGGGGGTTAAAAGAGGTAACCTTAGTTAATTCGTGAGGTATTATTGCCACTTTATTCTTAATATATATTAAATAGGGTAAAGAGAGAGGGTTGAATAGAGAAAAATAGAAAGACCAAAGAGAGACAGAAAAAGGAGAAGAGAAACGAGTAAGAGAGAGAGACGAAGAGGATAGCAAGGATTTTGAGAGATAGCTGTTGATCGCAATTCTTCGGTGGAGGTAGGTTATGATTTTTAACACTATTCGTACGTAAACTCTTAATAGCGAATGATAGTGTTGTTAGTATTATTAAGTCTTCTATAATGCTTAATTGCGTGTTATGCATGAAGTGATCGTATATATATATATACATGATTATGATAAAATAAGCATGATAAAGCTATTGAATCTTAAATCTTGAAGAAACCCTAATCTACTTTGTTAATGACGATTGCCTAGGTATAAGAAGAACTTAATGAACGAAGTAGTGAGATAGGGATCGGGTGCCACGTTCCGTACCAGAGAGAATATGAGGATCGGAGTGTCACTTCCGACACCAGGATAGTAATATGAGGATCGGAGTGTTCACGTTCCGACCACCAGGATAGAAATGAGGACGGAGTGTCACGTTCCGACACCAGGGATAGACTATGAGGATCGGAGTGTCACGTTCCGACACCGGACTTTAGATGAGGAGCGGAGTGTCACGTACCGACACGAGAGTAAATACATAATGAATCTTGAAAGATATAAATATACTCAATCTAAGAACATGTTTTCCAAATGAGTATGATGAGGAGCGTGAGTCCTCATTGATGTGCTTGGTGTTGTACCAAGGATTATGGTAATTATAATGCTGCATGCTAAGGATATTATTGTTGATTTATGATGTTATTGATATATACTGTTTTCTATTTTGAGTTGCCGATGATACCTACTCATTACTTGTGGTTAGACTGACCCCCTACTTTTATGTTTCCTTTTGTTTATTGTGGAGCAGCAAACGTGCCGTCATCTTCGACCTCAACAGTAGTTTCAAGCCAGTCTTCGTCACACCGGATCTTCAGGGTGAGCTAATGCTTCTAGCTGAACTGGATCTCCTTCCTCATGTCTTGATGCCTTGAAGTTTCGCATAACTAGCTTTTATTTATTTTTACTTCTTATAATACTCTTTGTTTAGTAATTGATCATAGATGTTCTTGTGGTGATGACTTCCAGATTTTTGTAATAAAGAGGGGTGGATTGTGAATTTTGAAGTTATTAAATTGTCTTTTAATTTAATGTGAAGTTTAAAGTCTTCGCATTGCTTTATGTATTATTAAAAAATTGAAATGATAAGGTTCAGATTGGTGTTCGCATCACAAGGAGGGTAAATGTTGGGTGCCAGTCGCGGCCGTTTTGGGGTCGTGACAAACTTGTATCAAAGCATTAGTTCGTGGTCCACTCACACAAGAACGGTCTAGTAGAGTCTTAACAGAACGGTAAGGGGGACGCCTTTACTTTCTTTGAGAGGCTAAAGACTTTAGGAAAATCCTTCTTTCTTTTTCTTTTCGTGCTATTACTTGGATCCAATTGGTATCTAGGTGATACAAATTGGTATCTGACCATCTTCACTCTATTTCGCAGATGGTTTAGACTAAGCAACGACTACGCCAACAATACATCAGGCAGACAAGATCATCTGAGCCGCCACTGGGCTTGTATCTCGAAGTGGAACAGTGGACGAGCCGCGGTAGAGGTCCGTGGGATGTACGATCCTCTAGAGGGAGAGACGAGCACTAGCCATCTGGTGCTAGGGCCGGTGACTCTCCACCGACTGAGGAAGTAATAAGAGAAGGGAGGATGGGGAGAATGAACAAGTACAAGAATGAGGAAATGCCCACCCAACCTACCCAGAGATGATCAACACAGGTTTCTCGCTTATCTTAGTGGTTTTGTTCTGATCAGGGTCAGGCAACCTCCCAAGTTTTCTGCAACCACAACACCCTCCTCGTTTCAGAGAGTACAACATGCAGCCAGCTATGGCTCCTCGTATGTGATGCCTCATGGACATAGCACGTTCCCACGTCATGACTACTGGGCCTATAATGAAATGTCAGCATGAACTTTTTAGTAAGTTCTTGAAAATTGAACCCTCGTCTCTCAAGGGTGCAGAATCTGAGGATGCTTACGATTTTCTGGTTGATGTCATGAGCTACTAACAAGATGGGTATAGTAGAACGTTTGGTGTGAGTTCGTGGTTATCGTTTCAAGGGAACGCCAAAATGTGGTGGCGGTCACATGTTTGAATGTCAACCCAACAGGTCACCACCTATGACTTGGGCCTCATTCTCAGTGTTTTATGGAAAAGTATATCCCCCGTACTTTGAGGGATAGGAAAAGGGATGAGTTCTTGAGCTTACGAGCAAGGTACGATTTCGGTCATGCTATGAAGGCTAGTTTCGTGCACTATATCCAGATATGGCACCCAACTATGTTTCAGTCCACAGAGCGGATTCCCGTTTTGTGAATGGGGTTGAGATCAGAGTTCGAATTTTAGCCTTACAGTAGGCGGCTACGGCAAAATCCTCAAGAAGTGGTAGATTTTCGTAGTAGAGTAGAAGAGTGAAGCCAGATGAATTCACCACGGCGTCGACATCAAAGAGTTTCGAAGGGAGGTGAGTTTTAATGGTTTCTACTCTAGAGGACAGGGTTCCGGAGGTTACTCAGTTCGACCCATTCAGTCTTTTCACTACAGACTGTAGTTGGGGGTCCACCTCAGACCGTCAACATTTCTCTGAGGACCTATGCGTGAATCTAGAGAGTGTTATGGGTGTGGGGAGGACTGGGGGCATATCAAGAGGTATTGTCCAAAACAGAGCGATAACCCCCAACAGTTAGAGTAGAGGTGGTCAGGCAGAGTCCGTTATTTCGGAGGCGAGGTGGGTCGAGGTAATGGTGGCACCAAAATGGCCGGGGTGATGGGCAAACTGGAGCCACTACATCACAACATGCGTAGGGGCACGGACAAACAAACGAAAGGCCATTGTTATGCTTTCCTGGGAGATCAGAGGCGGAGACTCTGATGCTGTCATCACAGTAATCTTTTGGTTTGTGAAATTGCATGGCTTCCGTATTTTTTGATCCTGGATCCACATTTTTATGTATCTTCCTCATTGTCTAATGGTCTAATTTACATTGTGAAGTACTGATACGCCTATTCGTGTTTCTACTCCGGTGGGTGATCTGTGGTAGTTAAAAAGGTATATAGTCTTGTTGGTGAACTTGTGTGGAGCAACCTTATGTAGATTGGTTATCTTAGAAATGGTTGATTTTGTGTAATTGCTGGGTGTATGACTTGCTCTCCGCAATTTGCGATCTGGATTGTAATGCTAAAACGGTGACGTTAGCCAAGCCTGGGACAGATCCGTTAGTGTGGGAGGGTGACTACACTTCCAATCCGGTGCGTATAATCTCCTTTCTTCGTGCTAAAAAATGGTTAGTAAAGGATGTTTTAGCTTTCTTGGCACATCTCAAGGATGACACTACCCAAGTACCTTCGATTGAGTCGGTTTCGGTGGTCCGTGAGTTCTTGATGTATTCCCTGCAGACCTTCGCGGTATGCCCCAAGATAGGAGATTGACTTCTTTATTGATCTTGACCGGTACTCGCCCCATTTCTATACCCCTTATAGAATGGCTCCCGCGGTTAGAGAGAGTTAAAAGCCAACTTCAAGAGTTGTTGAGCAAAGGCTTCATTAGACCAAGTGCACTCCTTGGGGTGCTCCGATTTTGTTCGTGAAAAGAGGATGGAAGTTTTCGGATGTGTCATAGACTTACCACATTGAACAAGGTAACCATAAAGAACAAGTATCCTCTTCCTCGCATTGATGACTTGTTCGATCAGTTACAAGGTGCTTGTGTCTTCTCTAAGGATTGACTTGAGATCCGGTTATCATCAATTGAAAATACGGGCACGGATGTTGCCAAAGACTGCTTTTAGAACCAGGATATGGGCATTACGAATTTGTAGTGATGTCTTTTGGTCTACGAATGCCCCTGCGGCTTCATAGAGTTTGATGAACGGATTTTTAAGCCATATTTAGATCTCTTTGTGATCGTATTTATTGATGATATACTCCAGAGTAAGAAGGACATGAGGAGCATTTGAGAATGGTATTGAACGTGAGGGAGAAAAAGCTTTATGCCAAGTTCTCTAAGTGGAGTTTGGCTAGATGTAGTGTCCTCTTGGGCACTGGTTTCTAAGGATGGCGTAATGGTGGAATCCTTCTAAGATCGAAGTATGAGAATTGGGTAGACCTACTAATGTGCACAGAATAAGAGCTTTGTTGGGTTAGCTAGCTACTACCGCCGATTTGTCAAGGGATTCTCTTCTATTGCTTCCCACTGACGAACTTGACTAAGCAAAATGTTCCATTTGTATGGTCGGATGAGTGTGAGGAAAGCTTTCAGAGCTCAAGACTCGTTGACTACTGCACCAATTCTCACCTTGCAGTGAAGGCAAGAATTTCATGTGTTATGTGATGCATCTTATTCTGGTTGGGTGCAGTGCTAATGCAAGAGAAGAATGTGATTGCTTATGCTTCAAGACAATTAAAAATGCATGAACGTAACTATCCAACTCATGATTGGAATTGGCCGCGGTAGTGTTTGCACTAAAGCAATGGAGACACTATTTTATATGGGGTTAAGTGTGAGGTCTACACGGATCATCGTAGTCTACAGTATGTCTTCACTCAGAGAGATGTGAATTTGAGACAGAGGAGATGGATGGAACTACTGAAGGACTACGACATCACTATTTTGTATCATCCGGGGAAGGCAATGTTGTAGCGGATGCTTTAAGTAAGAAAGGCGGGAAGCATGGGAAGTCTAGCTCACTTGCAAGCTTCTAGGCGCCATTGGCTAGAGAAGTTCAGATTCTGGCTAACGACCTTATGAGATTAGAAGTAAATGAGAAGGGAGGATTTTTAGTTGTGTGGAGGCAAGATTCCTTCCTTGATAAGATAAGGGGAAAGCAGTTTTAATGACGAGAAACAAAGCCGAATCCGAGATAAAGTGTTGCAAGGAGAGGCTAAAGAAGCGAAAGATTCGAGAAGAAGGGTTTTGGGATTAAGGGAAGGGTATGTGTACCTCGCGTCGATGATTTGGAATCAACACTATTCGCACAGAGGCCATAGTCAAGGTATTCGATACATCCAGGTGCAACCAAGATGTACCGTGACTAAAGCACACTTTTGGTGGAGAAGAATGAGCGTGATATTGGGTGGATTTTAATGCCAAATGTCCCAACGTCAACAAGTAAAGTATGACACCAAAGGCCCGGAGGAAATTCAGAGAATGCCCTCCCGAATGGAAATGGGCAGAGAATTGCAATGATTCGTGGTTGGTCTTCCAAAGACATTGGGCAAGTTCGACTCCATTTGGGTGATTGTTGACAGATAACTACAGTCTGCTCATTTCATTCGGTTAAGGTGACTTCAATGCGCAGAGAAGTTAGCAAAACTTACATCTCATAGATTGTTCGGTTGCATGGGGTTCCACTATCCTCATATCAGACAGAGGTACGCAGTTTACTTCTAAGTTTTAGAAAACATTGCATGCGGAATTGGGTACTAGGTTGGATCTTAGCACTGCGTTCCATCCTCAGCCGATGTCAGTCTGAAGTGGTAACGATTCAAGTGTTGGAGGATATGCTTCCGTGCATGTTGCATTGAATTCGGTGGCCATTGGGATAGCTTCTTACCCTTAGCGGAGTTTCATACAATAATAGACTACCACTCAAGCATTATATGGCCCCATTTGAAGCATTGTATATGGTAGAGATGTAGGGTCTCTCCCATTGGTTGGTTTTGATGCATTCGAAGGTTAGACCTTGGGGTACTGACCTTTGAGAGACTCGTTAGAAAAGTGTGAAATCATCAAAGAAAGCTTCTAGCGGCGCAAAGTAGACAAAAAGAATATACGATCGAAAGGTTAGAGACTTAGAGTTCATGGAGGGTGAACAAGTCTTGTTGAAAGTTTCACAATGAAAGGGGTGATGCGGTTTGGTTAAAGAGGCAAGCTAGCCCAAGGTAACATGAGTCCCTTGAAGTACTTAAACGAGTAGGGGAAGTGGCTTATGAGTTAGCCTTGCCTCCAGGGCTGTCCGGAGTACATCCGCTGTTTCATGTTCGATGTTGAAAAAGATACCATGGGATGGAAATACATTATCCGTTGGGATTCAGTTTGCTTGATGAGAATTGTCTATGAGGAGGAACCTGTTTGGCTATTTTGATAGAGAAGTTCGCAAGTTGAGGTCAAGAAGAGATTGCATCATCAAGGTGCAATGGAAGAATAGACCGTTTGAAGAAGCCACTTGGGAGAAGGAGGCAGATATGCGAGAAAGATACCCACATCTGTTTACAGATTCAGGTAATCCTTTTGGCGCCTTGTTTTCCTTCTTGTGATCGTTCGTGGGATGAACGACTGGGTTTAAGATAATCGGTATCTATTGTAACGACCTGTTATAGTTAGTGCTTTTTGAGCAAGCAGATTTTATTCTGGAAAACTGGCAGAGGTGAGGCGGGCACGACGGACCGTCAAGGGCACGACGGACCGTCGTGGAGGTGGCCGTTTCAAAACACTTAGAAAATCTGAAATGGGTACTGAAAATCGACTCTCTGAACGTCATAGGAATGACAGGACGGACCGTCGCAAGGCTCGAACGGCCCGTCATAGGCCATCACATAAAAACAAGTCTCTGGACCTGTGACGGACAGCGACGGACCGTAGCAGGCGACGACGGCCGTCACGGCTACGCATCCCATTCTGGGTCGGATTTCTTTACACTTTAAGGGACTTTTTCCTATTCGCGTTTAATTATAAGTTAGAGGGTTAATGTTAATAAGTCTTTTCTGGGGTTTAAAGAGGTAACCTTAAGTTATTAGTGGGTTATTATTGCCAATCTTTTATTCTAATATATTTAATTAGGGTAAAAGAAGAGGGTTTGAATAAGAAAAATAGAAAGAACAAGAGAGACAGGAAAACGGAAAAGCGAAGAGAACGAGTAGAGAGAGAGAGAAACGAAGAGGATAGCAAGGATTTTGAGAAGATGCTTGTTGATCGCAATTCTTCGGTTGGAGGTAGGTTATGGTTTTTACACATATTCGAGCTAAAACTCTTATAGCGAATGATATGTGTTGAGTAGTATATATTAAGTCTCTATATGCTTAATTGCGTGTATGCATGATGTTATCTTATATATATATTACATGATTATGATAAAATAAGCATGATAAAGCTATTGAATCTTAAATCTTGAAGAAACCCTACTCTACTTTGTTAATGACGATGCCTTAGGTATAAAAGAAGGCTTATGAACAAAGTAGTGAGATTAGGGATCGGTGCCACGTTCGTACCCAGGATAGAATAATGAGGTCGGAGTGTCACGTTCCGACACAGGATAGAATATGAGGACGGATGTCACGTTCCGACACCAGGATAGAATATGAGGATGGAGTGTCACGTTCCGACACAGGATAGAATATGAGATCGGAGTGTCACTTCGACACCAGGATAATGAGGAGCGGGAGTGTCACGTACCGACACGAGAGTAAATAACATAATGAATCTTGAAGATACTAATATACTCAATCTAAAGAACATGTTTCCAAACGAGTTATGATGAGGAGGACGTGCGTCCCATTGATGTGCTTGGGTGTTGTACCAGGATTATGGTAATTATAAATGCTGCATGCTAAGGATTTAGTTGATTTTATGATGTTTATTGATATATACTGTTTTCTATTTGAGTTGGCGATGATACCTACTCAGTACTTGTGGTTGTACTGACCCCTACTTTATGTTTTCCTTTTGTTTATTTGTGGAGTGCAGCAAACTTGCCGTCATCTTCGACTCAACAGTAGTTCAAGCCAGTCTTCGTCCACACCGGGATCTTCAGGGTGAGCTAATGTCTTCTAGCTTGAACTGGATCTCCTTCCTCATGTCTTGATGCCTTGAAGTTTCGGTATAGACTAGCTTTTATTTATTTTAGCTTCTTAGAAACTCTTAGTTTAGTAAATGATCATAGATGTTCTGTGGTGATGACTCCAGATTTTGGGGAATTAATAGATTTGAATTTTAGAAGTTAATTGAATTGTCTTTATTTATGAGTTTAAGTCTTCCGCATTGCTTTTATGTTATTATTAAATTGAAAATGATAATGTTCAGATGGTTGGTTCGCTCACATAGGAGGGTAAATGTGGGTGCCGTCGCGGCTTCGGTTTGTGTCGTGATAGAAAAGGAGGAAAATAACAATGAATTCATATAGAATAGTTAGCTCAATAAAAGATGACCTTATTAAGTAAATATGTACAAATATTACATTTTTTATGTCTACCGAAAAATAAAACTGAAATAATAAAAATAATCATTCTTATTACATTGCCCCGTGAGCCCATTATGAAAAAAACCACTAATTAAAAGTAATATACCTGTGTGAGTCATTTACGTTTGAGTCCCGAATTCTTACAAGAATAAGAGATTAAAAAAGAGAATAGAAGAAATATTCAACAATACATTTGATAATTGAGAGACTTTTATATTAATTAAAATAGTAATCTATTTAGATGGACACTAAGTTTGGGTAAGTATGATTTTTTGTTTGGATTCTCATTTTATGAGTTGGGTTAATTATAATGAATTAGGGTTGGCTAAAAATAGGTCAATGGAAAGGTATCATGAAATTATTTTTGCACTTTATTTTAAGTGTATCTGGGTCCAAAATATGAATAGTAAGTGGCATTATAAAAAAATAAATTTTTTAATGATCTTATTTTTATTATTTATTTGGGAACTGTTTAATTTTGGATTCAATAACATTCTACAGTATAATAAATATATATTTAATAATTTTACTTTAAGTGAGCTATTAAAAATAAGGAAAAATATTTGTCATGAGATTAAAATCGGTGTTTTTTTTAGATGAAAGGTGGAAATTCAAAGTATTTGATGCCCAATAGGTTGGAGGATAGTTGTGCACTAATTAAAATACATAAAGGACATTTTAGATCCTTTTCCGCTTGAAAATAATGTGTTTCAAATGAGGACAAAGATGAAGAAGATTATAGAAATGGGTTGGAGATTTTATTTGGTATGAATTCATTCGCTTTAGTGGATCAGATTCCAATAATAAAAAAAAAAGGTGTAAGTTGAGTTTATTTTGATTCGCAGGATTTTATAAGGGACGAAGGAGATGAAAGAAACATTAGAGAGATGGGTTGAATAGTTAACTTGACATGAATTCATTTTGTTTAGAGGCCGATTATATTAAGGAAAAAATGATAGCTATTAATTGAAATTGGGTAATTTTAATTTATTTTTGGGTTTTTATTCAATTGAGGGATACATGTGACAAGTACTGTACAACGAGGGTGAAAAAACTTTATTTTAACGTTGATGTTAAAGTGAACTAATAAATAAAAGTTGAGTGACATTTGTGGCCCTTTTCCATTAATTACTTATCCGAAACTATATGATATCTTATCATTCATATATATATATATATATTCATAAAAGAGAACCATGTTCCCGCTAATGTTGCACCCTTTGAATTTGAGAATTTACTTTTATATTTTCCTACATACCTCTCGATTTCTTATCCACATTTTATTGTTACCTTTAAACCCGCATCTTCAACTCTTGTCCCTTCTTAGAGTTTTGTATCCTTTTGGTTGCGTCTCTGTGTAAATTACCTATAAAAATAGGGCAAATTAGACTCGTTGTGTTGTGATGTTCTTCTTGTTTAAAATTTCAATCCCTAAAATATGTATATATGTAGAAAATTTTGGTTTAAAACATCGTGAGAGAATCCTCTATTATTAATTCACCAAGGGTAATACGAACAAGTGTCTTATTGTGTCACTATAAAAGGTCAGACTGTACCGACCTTTTTTAGTCGTTTTTGAGCAGCAGATTTTTTAATTCTGGTGAGATTAAACTGGCATAGTCAATGGAGTGCCACGATGGACCGTCAATGGCACGACGTCCCGTCGTGGGGTTCCCCGTCCCAGAACACATTAGAACATTCTGAATTTCTGGGTACTGAATCGATTCTTGAACTTCGCGACGGCAGTGGCAGGACTGACGTCTGCAGGCTCGACGGCCCGTCAAGGCCATTCACTTCAAATTTAGTTTTCTGTACGTCATGTTGACGGACAGCAGACAGACCGTCGCAGCCGATATGGTGCAGGCACGGGCTGCGTAATCCTAATTAGCGGGCGGATTCTGTTAGTAATTTAAGGGGCGTTTTTGGACTATGCCCTGGCTTTATTATAAATGTGGGTTAATGTTAATAGCTTAATTACTTGGGGTTAAAGAGGTAACCTTAATTTTAACTAGTGGTTATATTCGTCCATCGGTTTACACTTAATATTGTTAATTAAGGGTAAAAAGGACAGGGGTTTGACATAAGAAAAATAGAAAGAATCAAGAGAGACAGAAAAAGAAAGAAAAACTAGTAAGAGAGAGAGAAACGAAGAGGATATCAGAGTTTCGAGAAGATAGCGTGTTTGATCGCAATTCTTCGTGGAGGTCGGTTATGGTTTTCACACCTTCGTATTAGACTCTTCAAAGCAATGATATGTGTTGGGTAGTATTATTAAGTTCATTCTATATTCTTAATTGTGTGTATGCATGATTGATTTTAAATATATACTAATACTGGTGTAAGTCTCGATTACAAGTAAGCATGATGAAGCTATTGAATCTTAAATCTTGAGAAACCCTAATCTACTGTGTAATGATAAGGTCTTTGGATACCAAGAAGGCTAATGAAGAAAGTAGTGAGATGGGGGATCGGTTCCACGCTTCCAGTTACCATAGGTAGAATATGATGATCCAGTGTCACGTTTCCGAACCAGGATAGTATATGGATCGGGTGCCCGTTCCGGTCCAAGAAGTGTATGGAGGACCGAGTGCTCACGTTCCAGACACCATAGGATAGTATATGGATCGGGTACCACATTCCGATACAAGGATAGCTATATGAGGGTCGGAGTTGTCACGTTTAGACACAAGGATAGTATAGTGGCTCGTGTGCCACGTTCGGTACCAGGATAGATGAGAGCGGAGTGTCACGTACCGACACTAGAGTAAATAATATAAGTGAACGTGTCAAGATGTTCATATACTCAATCTCATGACCTCATTCCCAATGCAGATTATGAGGAGGCGTGAGTCATCATTGTGTGCTTGGTGTTGTAACCAAGGATATAGTAATTGTAAATGCTGGCATGCTAGCAATATTAGTGATTTCATGATGTTACTTGATATATACTGTTTCTATTTTAAGTTGGTGCACGTGATACCTACTCATGTACTTTGTGTTTGTACTGACCCCCTACTTTTTGTTGTGTCTTCTTTGTTAATGGGATCGCAGCAAACGTACCGTCGTCTCACCTCAACCGCAGCTCAAGCCAGTCTTCATTACATCGGATTCTCAGGGTGAGCTAACGCTCTAGCTTGGACTGAGGACTTCTTTCTCAATGTCTGTGGAATGCCTTGAGTTCCGTCATGGACAGCTTTTGTTCATTTAGTTCTTAGACTACTCTTAGTTTAGTAATTTGTGATCATAGATGTTCTTGTGGTGATGACTATCCATACTAAAATTTAAGTTAAAGAAAAAAAAAAAGATTTTGGGTATAATACTAATGTTGAATTTTAGAAGTTATTGATCAGTTTGTATTACTGACTTTAATTCCTTCCGCAATTAACGTTTCTGTTGTTATTACCTGTGAAATTTCTTAACAATATATAACAATAGATTGGTTGGTTCGCTAGGCCATCACATAGGATGGTAATGTGTGGGATGCCATTCGCAGACCGTTTTTTGTCGTAAAAACTTTGCTACTCGTCAGATGCATTAGGTTCTTTATGTTCCAGTCCACTGCGGGGTCCGATGGGAGGGGTCAAGATCCACGATCGTGAAAGCTTGAGGGTGCTCGGGTATTGAAACGGGGGCTGAGGAGTGGTGGACTGTGACCGTGGGCTAACTTATTGCTTTCTTTGCTGCAAAACAGAGAACTATACGTTGGTAAACATTGGCATACTAGTACCATTTATGAGAGAAGACGTGCACCTGAGGTCTTGGCATCGTAGTTCTTCTGTGGCTGTGGAATTCGTAGAGGCGACAGGGTCTTCTAGCCACACCTGGTGTTGAACTCAGTGGAGATGTGACGGACCATGATATTGAGGAGGAGGGTCTCGTAGGGGATACAAATTGTATTGACCATCTTCACTCTGGTTCGCAATGGTTAGGACGAAGAAACACAACTACGCCAACCCAACATCGGCAAACAAGAACTCTGAGCCAGCCACTGGGGCTGTAGCTTCAGCGAGAAGGAGTGGACAATAACGTCGTGGTACGGGCCGTGGGAGGTACATCCCTCGAGGAGAGGAACGAGCACCTAGCTCTTCTAGTGTCTAGGGCGCTGCCTCCTCCCCGACACCTAGGAAGTGGTAAGAGAAGGGCGAGGATGAGCGAGAATGACACAAGCGCAGATGAAGGATGTCCACCCGCACCTACCCCAGAAAATGATCAATCAGGTTCCGCTTATCTTAGTGGGGTTGTCTGATCAGGGTCAGGCAACCCAGTGTTTTTCTGCACCAACACCTCCGGTTTCAGAGGTACAACATGCAGCTACTATCGGCGCCATCGAAGGATGCCGTGTCATTGTGCTAGGCACTTTTCGACGCCTACTACTGGGCCTATAAGGACAATGATCAGCAGTTAACTTTTCAGTAAGTTTCTGAAATTGAAACCTCCAGTCTGCAAGGTGCAGAATCTGTAGGATATGCTTACGATTTTCTGTTGACTTCATGAGCTGTCTACACAAGATGGGTATAGTGTGAACGGTTGGTGTTGAGTTCGTGAGTTATCATTTCAGGGAACGCCAAAATGTGGTGGCGGTCACATGTTGAGTGCAACCAACAGAGGCACCACCCCTGACTGGGGCCTCAACTCGACTTGTTTAGGAGAAGTAAATATCCCCCGTACTTTGAAGGGATAGAAAAGGGATGAGTTTCTTGAGCCTAAGCAAGGTAGGATGTCGGTCAATGCATATGAGATAGTTTCGTGCCTATCCAGATATGCCACCCAACTTTGTTTCAATTCCACAAAGCGGATTCGGGCCGTTTTGTGAAGGGGTTGAGATCAGAGTTGCGAATTTCAAGCTTACCAGTAGCGGCCACAGCGAAATCTTTCAAGAAGTGTAGACTTCGTGGTAGAGGTGGAAGGAGTGAAGCCAGATGAATCACCATGTCATACCATCAAAAGGTTTCGAAAGGGAGGTGTTTAATGGTTCACTATAGAGGACAGGGTTCCGAGGTTACTCAGTTCCGACCCATTCAGTCTTTCACTACGACTGTAGTTGGGGTCCACCTCAGAAACAGCCACACTTCTCTGCGAGACCTATGCTTAATCCAGAGAGTGTTATTGGTGTGTGTGTAGCCGGTGACGGGCACTCTCACGAGGTATTGTCCAAAACAGAGTCTTTAGACCCCAAAGCATAGGTCGAGATGGCATGGTCCGGTCGTTATTCTGGAGGACGTTGTGGTCGAGGTTAATGGTTGGTCACCAAACGCCGGGTGGCTGGGCAAACTGAGCCACTCATCCAACTGGTAGGGGCAACGGAACAACAAACGAAAGGGGCCCATGTTATGCTTCCTGGGAGATCGGAGGCGGAGACATCTGATGCTGTCATCACAGGTAATCGTCCTGGTTTGTTATTGTGTCTGGCTTCTGTATTGTTTTGAATCCTGATCCACATTTTCTTATGTAATCTTCCTCATTGCTAATGGTCTAATTTAACTGGAATTACTTGATATTCCTATTCGTGTGTCTACTCCGGGGTGAGTCTGTGGTAGTAGAAAAGGTAATATAGGGTCTTGTTTGTGACTTTGTGGGAGCAACACTTATGTAGATTTGTTTATCTTAGAAATGGTTTGATTTTGATGTAATTCTTGGTATGACTTGGCTTTCTCGCAATTTTGGCGATCTTGGATTGTAATGCTAAAACGGTGACTTTTAACCAACCCTGGGACGATCCGTTAGTGTGGGAGGGAACTACACTTCCAATCCGGTGCGTGTAATCTCCTTCTTCGTGCTAAGAAAATGGTTTAGTAAGGGTGTTTACTTTCTGGCACATCTCAGGATGACACTCCCTGTACCTTCGATTGAGTGGTTTAGGTGGCCGTGAGTTTCTTGATGTGTTCCCTCGATCTTCCTGTATGCCACAAGATAGGGATATTGACTTTCTGTATTGATCTTGAACCGTTACTCGCCCCATTTCTATACCCCCTTATAGAAGGCTCCCCGGAGTTAAGAGAGTTAAAGCCCCACTTCAAGAGTGGTTGAGCAAAGAGCTGTCATTAGACCAAGTGCATCTCTTGGGGTGCCCGTTTGTTTGTGAAGAAGAAGGATGGGAGTTTTCGGATGTGCTAGACTAACCGGCAGTTGAACAAGGTGGACCTAAGAACAAGTATCCTCTTCCGCGCATTGATGACTTGTTTCGTCAGTTACAAGGTGCTTGTGTCCTTTTTCTAAGATTGAATTGATATCTGGTTATCATCAATTGAAAATACGGCATTAGATGTGCCACAGAACTGCGTTTCGAACCAGGTATGGGTATTATGAATTCAATTGGTAATGTCCTTTGGACTAACGAATGCCCCTGCTGCTTTAATGAGCTTGATGAACTGGATTTTTAGCTAATCTGGACCTCTTTGTGATCGTATTTATTTGAATTTTTTTTGGGGAAAAAAAATATACTGAAATACTCCAAGATTTAAGAAGGAAACGAGGAGCATTTGAGCATTGTTTTGAAATGTTGAGGAGAAAAAGCTTAGCCAGTTCTCTAAGTGTGAGTTTTGGCTAGATGCAGTGTCCTGCTGGGCATCGTGTTTTTTCCAATGATGGAGTGATGGTGGATCCTTCCTAAGATCGAAGTTTGAATAATTGGGTAAGACCTACTATGTGTCAGAAATCAGAAGCTTTGTTGGTTTAGCCAGTTACTACGCGATTTGTCAGGATCCTCTTCTATTGCGTCCCAACTGAACGAACTTGCTAAGCAAAATTTTCGCATTTTTATGGTCGTATGAGTGTGAGGAAAGGTTTCAGAAGCTTAAGACTCTGTTGACAACTGGCACCCAGTCTCACCTTGCCAGTGGACGGGTAAGAATTTCATTGTTTATGTGATGCATCCTATTCTGGTTTGGTGCAGTGCTAAGCATGAAGAATGTGATGCTTATTGCTTCGAGGCATTAAAGGTGATGAACATAATTATCCGACCCATGATTTAGAGTTGGTTGCGGTTGTGTTTGCATTAAAGCAATGGAGACACTATCTATATGGGGTCAAGTGTGAGTCTATACGGATCATCGTAGCCTACAGTATGTCTTTACTTAGAGAGATTTGAAATTTGAGACAGAGGAGGTTGGATGGAACTACTGAAGGATTATATGTTAGCTTATCTTGTAACCCGGAAGGCGAAGTTGTAGCGGATGCTTTAGTAGAAAGCGTGAGATGAATTCTATGCTCACTTTGCAAGCTTCTAGTCAGCCATTGGCTAGAAAAGTTCAGATTCTAGCGGTTTGGTTTGATGCATTCGAGGTTAGACCTTGGGGACTGACTTGAGGGACTCTTTAGAAAAGGGAAATCCCCTCAGAAAGCTTTTAGCGGCTCAAGTAGGCAACAGAGTATCAGACCGAAGGGTTAGGGATTTGGAGTTCATGGAATGTGACAAGTTTTGCTGAATGTTTCACCATGAAGGGTGTGATGCGTTTGGTAAAAGAGATAACTTAGTCCATATATTGGTCCATTTGAAGTTCGAAGCGAGTAGGGAGGTGGCTTATTATTATCTTTGCCTCACACTCTCCGTAGAGCATCCGTATTACATGTGTCTTTTTGAAACGGTTCCATGGGGATGGAAACTCATCATTCGTTGGGATTCAGTTTTGCTTGATGAGAATTTTGTTGCTTATTAGGAGGAGCCTGTTGCTATTTACATAGAGAAGTTCGCAGTTTGAGTCAAGGGCGATTGCATCCATCAAGGTGGCAATGGAAGATCGACAGTTGAAGAAGCACTTGGGAGAAGGAGGCATATATGCAAGAAAGATACCCACACCTGTTTACAGATTCAGGTACTTCCTTTTTCACCCTTGTTTTCCTCTCGTGATCGTTCGAGGACGAACGATGGGTATTGGTATCTATTGTAACGACCTGTTTAGGTTCCCGTTTTTGAGCAGCATATTTTAATGTCTGGAAACCTGCATGAGGCACGGATGCCACGACGACCGTCCATTGTCACGCCCGGACCGTCGTGAGGTCCGTCAAAACACTTGAATCTGAATCAGTGGGTAACTGAAATCGATTCTCTGAACTTTCGCGACGGGGTGGCATGACGGACCGTCGCAGGCTCGTCGGCCCGTCACTGCCTTCACTTAAAATCGAGTTTTCTATAGCATGTGACGGACAGCAGGACGGACCGTCCGGCAGGCACGACGGCCCGT
The DNA here is from genome assembly GCA_027704765.1 of Solanum habrochaites. NCBI lineage: Eukaryota > Viridiplantae > Streptophyta > Magnoliopsida > Solanales > Solanaceae > Solanum > Solanum habrochaites. The sequence continues at coordinate 59,787 of JAKWJA010001551.1, read as the reverse complement.
CCAGGGCTGCGGTAATCCCAGGCGGGTCGTATTTCCTGTTTAAGTAATTTAAGGGCGTTTTGGACTATTCCCTGCTTTAATTAAAAGTGGTGTTAATGTTAATAAGCTTTCATTACTTGGGGTTAAAGAGGTACCTTAAGTTAACTGTGGTTTTATTGCCAATCTTTTTACACTTAATTATATGTTAATTAGGGTAAAAGAGAGGGTTTGAATAAGAACAATAGAAAGAACAAAGATAGATAGAAAAATTAAAGAAAACGAGTAGAGAGGAGAGAAACGAAGAGGATAGCAAGGTTTCGAGAAAATAGCGTTGTTGATCGCAATTCTTCGGTGGAGTAGGTTATGGTTTTTCACACTATCGTAGTAAAACTCTTAATAGCGAATGATAGGTTTTGTTGTATGTATATTAAATCTTCTTAAGCTTAATTGGTGTGGTATGCAGAAATTGATTTTATATATTATATCTATATATATATATATATGATTGTTTAAAATGCATGATGAAGCTATTGGGAATCTTAAATCTTGAAGAAACCCTAAGCTACTTGTTTGACAAAAAATGATAATGCCCTTGGTATAAAAGAAGGCTTAATACCGAAAGTAGTAAGATTAGGGGATCGGGTGCCAACGTACGGTAGCCAGGATGCATAGGGGATCGGAGTGTCACGTTCCGACACCAGGAAGTATAATGGATCGGGTGCCACGTTCCGGTACCAGGATAGAATATGAGGATCGGAGTGTCACGTTCGACACCAGGATAGTATCTTGATTCGGTACCACGTTCCGGTACCAGGAAGAATATGAGGATCGGAGTGTCACTTCCGACACCAGGATAGTATATGGATCGGGTGCCACGTTCGTAACCAGGATAGAATGAGGAGCGAGTGTCACGTACCGACACAGAGTAAATAATATAATGAATCCTGGAAAGATGTTTAATATACTCAATCTAATACCTATTCCCCAATGATTCTGGATGAGGAGGCGTGAGTCCTCATTGATGTTCTGGTGTTGTAACCAGGGATTATGGTAATTGTAAATGGCTGATGATAAGGATATATTGATTTCATCTGTTACTTGATATATACTGTTGTCTATTTTGAGTGGCCGATGATACCTACTCATACTTGTGTTTGTACTGACCCCTACTTTTATGTGTTTCTCTTTGTTATTGTGGAGTGCAGGCAAACGTACCGTCGTCTTCAACTCAACCGCAACTTCCTACCGTCTTCATTACACCGGATTTTCAGTGATCTAACGCTTCTAGCTTGGACTGTATCTTCTTTCTCATGTCTTATGCCTTGAGTTCCGCATGACTGCTTTTGTTTATTTTAGTTCTTAGAATACTCTAGTTTTTAAGTAATTTGATCATAGTGTTCCTTGGGTGATGACTTCCAATTTTGGGGATATAATAGATGTTGAATTTTAGCTTTATTGAATCGGTTTATTAATGAATTTAAGTCTTCGCTTACTTCTGTTGTTATTCATTGAATGTTAAGGTTTAGCTGGTTTGTTCGCTCCATAGGAGGGTAAGTGTGGGTGCCAGTCGCGGACGCGTTTTGGTCGTGGGAACATGATCAGTCGGAAAAGTCACATCTCTTTTGAAAAATCATAATCCTTCGAAAAAGACACAACTCTTTAGAAAAGTAACAACTCTTAATAAAAATAATATCTCTTTGAAAAAGTTACAATCCATTAGAAAATTTCAAACCATTTTACTGTGCTTCTAATATATTTTATCATATTATATATATTACTAAAAGTGCAAAAATAAGTTGAAAGTTGAAATACCAAAACAATTGTATAAAATTGAGTTGTTTTGATAATATCATTAAAAAGGAAATGAAGTGTGCAATAATAAACTCTACAAAATAAATTATATTTACGAAATTAAATATTAATTATATGTAATTTAAATATAAAAAGTTAATGTATTATTTGATGAAATTCAATGTAATGTTAAATAATGGGATAATGCACAAGTACCCCCTCAACATATGCCCAAAATCTCAGAGACACACTTATACTATGCAAAGGTCCTATTATCTCCCTGAACTTATTTTATTAATAATATTTTATCCCTTTTCGACTTACGTGGCACAATCTTGTGGGCCCAACACTGGTTGACTCTTTCTTTCAAACTAGTGTCACATAAGCCTAAAAAGAGTTATAAATTCTTATAAATAAGTTCATGGTAATATTAAGACCTTAGTATAGTTATAAGTGTGTCCTGATTTCGGCATAGGTTTGAAGAGGGTACTGTGCCATTTTCCCCTCGAATAATTTATAAAAGGAAAAAAAAAGTTTTTTTTTTTATTACGAAAGCGTTACAACAGTTTAGCTTCCAACAGTATACTTGAACTTGTCAATTCTTTTTTGTGAAATTCTATAAATAAACCAATACAATACAAGTCTCTGCATGGGTGCAACAAATTTGTAATAAAGGTACTGATCCCTATGGTTGATAGCTAGAGATTTTTTTAAAAAAAATACTTGTGATTATTATATTAATGTTAATATTCTGAAATTTTTTATGATGTTTGTACATCTCGATGAGGTCATATCTATAGTAATGTGTTTATCACTAAAGGAATACCCTTTTTTTATGTTTAGTTGGTTTATTTGATCTTATACATGCATTAAATTGATTTATTATTTATTGTTCTTTTTATGGCATTATCAATCTAATTGGATATTGCTAATTAATGCAAATCTTATTATTCAGATAATATTCAATTAGATAATACAAAAAGAATAATCATATTGTGAGTCATATTATCGAGTAACGATGATATATATTCATATCGTAAGTAGTCTGAATTAGAAGTTTATCACTATGTGCTAAAACATGATTTGGTGATGAACATATAATGCACATTCTCAGAAATTAGAATTATAATATGAATAAAATATAGAGTATGTACTAAATTGAGTGTTTTATGAAGAAGAAAAATAATATAAAATTAGAAAAATCATAATTTAAAAATTTGAGGGAACTTCTCTAACTATTGACAAAAATGGTAGTATGAACATGTGTTTATTGTAACTTACTAGAAAGACACAACTTTTCAGAACAGTTACAACACTTTGGACTAGTTACAACCCTTCTACAAAGTTACAACTAGTTGAAAAGATCACAACTTACCGACGAAATCACAACTTTTTGAAAAAATCACAATAAAAAAAAAATGCATATATCATAACATACAAATGATATTCTAATTGAATTTTATAAGTGGAGATATTAAATATATTTAATTCAATTACGGAGTTTATTCTTTTATGAATATATAAAAAAATAGATAGATATTATAGATAGATATATGAATAGTTATAGATGGATAAATATTTCCTCATATTTTTAACATATTCCTTGTTAAACTTTCACATTCTTTATTTAGAAAAATTAAAATTTTCAATTACTATTTTTCTATTTTTTGTTAATGTATAATACAAGAAAAAGTCAGGGTCAGTCATTAAAACTACTCCTACTTATGACCTTTCGTGATTCTCCTAATTGTACTTTTTTTATAAACTTCCTTTAGTTCTTCCCAGCTGGTGTCCTCCAGGATAACAAATATTAACTTGGTTTGTTCATAATTCTTTTTTTTTTCATTTCTCAGAAATAATGAATTTCAAAATACTTTTTACAATTTTTTAAAAAGTCTTTAAAAATATAATAGAGATATTTTTGTGATTTTATTACTTGCCCTAAAATAATAAGGAACACACATTTGAGTATACAAGAGGTTGATATCTTTCAAATGATAAATTTATTATGACATATTTAGGATTATTTATGAACAATAACATGGAAGAGCAATGAAAACAAGGCAATACGCCTTCGAATAGAGTATCTTATACATTGCATGCACATATATCAAATAATAGAGAAAGTGATAGTTAACTAATCTATGAAAAATTATTCAATATTGAAAAGCAAGTTATATAAAGAACAAATATTATAATTAAAAATATGTAGAAGAAAAAAAATCATGAAAGAGTGAGAATTTTAGAATCTTCTAAATACATAATATATGTGACAGTACCAAATTTCTAATGTTCACATATTAGAATGATCATTGATAATGTTAATTGGGTCATGAATTGCCCTGTGAAGTTTGGGTAAGTTATCTAGTATTACACATATTATGTATATTTGTATAAGAAATATGATTTTTTTTTTTAAAGTGCTTTTTCTGATGTACATGTGACTTGCTATATTGCAAACTGTATAAATTTTAAGAAAAAAGTATGAATGGAAAGTCTATTTCTTAATGCTTTTAGACAACAAAATAATAACGTCGTCGAAAGTCTTTACGGACTAGCAACTAGATCTTGTCGCTAATTACTACAACCAGTGGTCGATCGGATTTTGCGGGTCGCTACTGAATTATAGGGACCAGAATCACATTTTTAGGGACTGGTTTTCTTTTACCAATTGACTTATTTTCTTGTAGTAATAGGTTCATTAACAACAATAGAAGTGTTAGCATAATATACCACAAATATAATAAATTAATGTTTGAAAATAAAATGATAAATAAATAAAACATATATTCAGGCCGAGGCAATGTACTAACAAGAAGCATTATGTCATTGATGAACACAAGTAGCGTAATTATACTGTAGTGTGGTTAATAAAAAAGCAGAATATGTACTGATATGTTATATCAACGGGAATCAACTAGAAAATTGCAGGCTGCTGACCGTAAACAACAAAAATGATAAGGTGTGTAACAGTGACACGCTAGAAAGTATACCAACAAAAAAACTGATTTTCATCAATTAATAAGATATTTTGTTCTACAAGGTTTCCAACATGGCCATTTAGAATGCTTGTATTCTTGATATTTTAGATTATTCTGTAGGTTTTGTACTTTATAATAGTTATTTTAAATTAAATAAAAAGGGATGTGAAGTTGTTCAGCGAAACAATATTTTTCCCGTCTTGGTGCATGTATTACTTGGACGACAAGGAGTCGGAGCATCTGCTTTTGGGGTGAAACATATGCCTATTTCATATAGTTCCGGTGCTCCTTTAGTACACTTAAGGTCAGGATCCATTTGAGTAGCTGTCTTGACGGCATCAAAGATTTCCTGAAATGTATAACTTGATCCAGGAAAAATCTTATGCATTTCGAGAGTTCTCAGAAGATCAAACCTGTCTTTTAAGCGCAAGGCCAGACTAAAATACGTGTTTTGGTTGTACATTTTCTGACAACAAGATCCATGCTTTAAATATTGATAGACCCATAAAGGTTGTTTGTTTCTACCATAATCTTTATCATACTTCAACTGAATCCAGTTTTTGTCAAGATCGTTGAACATCTTATCCTGTAAGAATTTCCAAAAGAATCTTTCAAGTAATTGAACTGAATGGAAAAGCGGGCTCTTAAGAAAAATGCTACTGTTTACCTTGAAATTGACATAATCAGGTTTTGGTTTGCATTGCTGCAGCATTGTTCCCTCTTTATCCGGCCAAAGCCCGTGAATCGTGAAGTTTTTTGGAGCTAATCGCACACAATCATTGACATGGCAAAATGATGCTGGCCATGTTAATACCAGTTGCAGGGAATCGAAATCCCCATAAGCGGGAGAAAGAGCAAATAGCACAACGAGGAGAGCTGCTATGAGTTGTGGCATAACCATTTTCCAGTTTGAAAAATTTAATTTCACCATAGTACATATAACTTGTGAACTAAGGGACTTGTAGATAAAGACATAAAGTGAGACCTTAATTTATCCCGAATTTTCAGAAAAATATTTTAACTATGCCGGTGTGCTATTACTTTTAAACAATTTCGATAATATATTATATCATTTTTGGATCAATATCATATTTTAAATAGAAATTGATTATCACACATAATCATTGTGTGATACGTTTTAATTAAATTTGAAATTTAATTTTTTGTAATTTTAAGTTTTTTTGTTTTTCTCTCTTACTTTTTGACTTATTTTAATTTTATTGTTTTAATTTTGATTTCACTTTTTAAAATTTTCATCTTTCACTCCTACTTTCAAGTTATCCCTCCCTTCATTTTGTTTCTTCTTCTTCTTCTTCTTCTTGATCACCTCCCCACCTTCACCACATCCCATCCCTACGTCAAGTTGAGCGCCTCCATTTTTTTTCTTATTCTTCGGCCAAATTTCTTTTTCAAATAAACTATTTTCTAGTATTTGTATTTTGATACCGAAAACTAATTATTTTCTATGAAAATTAAATTTTGAAGGTGGTACCATCCAATTATCTCATTTCTAGAAACTTCAAAAAGTAGAAATGATTTAATTTGAAAGAATCGAGCTTAGAAAATTGAAAAGTTTAGGTTAAATTTGAATTTTAAAAAATAAATATACCTATGATCATCTTTGAAGTCTGTGGTTCAAAATTGTTCAATATGCATAAAAATATTAGGTTATAAATTTAAGCTTAATAGATGGCAAAGTATAGTAGCAAAAAAAAGGAGGTTGGAGTTGTGATTAAAAAAAAAGGAATGAAAGTGAGAAGTTACATTGAAAATGACAAATTTTTTCAAGCAGAAGGAGAAAGAAAAGAGAAAATTAACAAGGATAAAATCTTAAATGATAAGAAAAATAAGAAAATATATTTTATAGAAAAATACTTGTAAAAAATAAAAGTATAATCGTTTTTTTAGTTTGTTCACGCTCTTTATGAGAGTACATACACTCTCACTGGCAGGTGGACAAAAGATGATGAAATAATATCAGTTCAGTATTGTTTAGGAGAATAATAGGATGTTTGCACAGTTCAAACGTCTTTTTGAAAATTCGAAACAACTTGAAGTGTCACTTTATGTCTTTTCTCAAATACTATTGATAAACTAATTTTCAGTTTTTTAATGGTTGGTTTTATATATACCTTTTAAGATATATACCTATATATCAGCTTCTATATGTATCTATATCTATCTATAAATACATTTTTTATACGATCTTAAAGAAATGGACACTCCCTAACTTGAATGTTAAATTATCAAAGAATCTCTAACTTAAAACATCCAATTAGTATATGTTTGTTATTCTATAATACTTCCTCCGTCCACTTTCATTTGTCATGTTATATTTTTCGAATGTCAATTTGACTAATTTTTAAAGTTATATTAGATTACATGAATTGAATATTTTAAACAAAAAATTTAGATATTCAAAAATTATTAGAAAAGTACTATACATTGAAATTTTTGGCATATCAATATGATGTAAAATATATTACAAAATGTTAGTCAATTTTTTTTCAATAGTTTGAATCTAAAAATGGAAATATGAAGCGAGAATAATTGGACACAGAGGTATATTATATTCTTGTATCTTCATAAGTGCTTCATCCCCTGTTAAAGGAGTAGGTGCGACCCCCATTTCAAGTTTCCCATCAAATAACACCCTATTTTTACGCCATGGATGGTTCATAGGAAGGAAGTGACAATGACCCATATAACACAACTTATTGCTCAAGGAAATTGATTATGTGTCTTTATGGCAACAAGGGCACGCAAGCTTGCCTTTGGTTGAACATCTTGAAAGATTTCCATACACGAGAAAGTCATTTATCGTCCATATTAGAGCCACACGCATAAGAAAAGTATTTGTGGTGCCTCATTAAAGTATCCACCCAATCCCATTAATTCTTTCAAACGCTTCAATCATGGGTTGTAAGTACTTTATGAGCGTTCTTCCACCCATTGTAGAACTTTATTGGCATGCATATTGGTTCTTCATTTCTTCCGAAGAGTTAATATTATTCCCCCATATCGACAAGCGTATTGAATCATTTCATAATGTCATCTCTGAAAGTCATCTCTTCTACTTCAACAACATTCGGCACTAGAGTTTTAAACTCTAACTAATACTTCTCCATGTAAGGACCACACTTTATAAGAATCCCAAAAGCCCCATTTCAATAAGTCACCTCTTACATCAATTCTTAGTTGGAATAATGTTTTCATACACCCTTTACAAGGACAACAAATCATGATATTCTCTTTAGATTAACTGTGTGCCCAATCAGGAAACCCTCAACTCCATCTCTATATCTTTAGTCAACTCTATTACTAATATTTAACCAACTATTTTCAACAGAAAATAGTTCATTGATTTTTTATATTTTAAAATTATAAACAATAGACAGAGTAGGATTAAAACACACACACACACACACACACACACACACGCACGCACGCACACACACACCCACACACACACACACACACACACACACACACACGAACGTGTGTGCGCGCACACACACACACACAAACACACACACACACACGTTATGTGTGAGTGTGTGTGTTTTAATGTTGTTAATGTTTAATTGTTGTTTTCCGATGAAATTCTCCATGAACCCATCACCTTAATAAATCTCCCTATTTTACTAAAATATGGGTAATGTGATCATGCTTTGATATTGATGAATTCAAGTGTAGATTGTTATGAGCTTTCGATTCATGTGTATATTATGATTGGTGTATAGGCTGTTTCAATTTGATCAATTGAGTATTTAATATTGTTAGATCTATTGGACAATAGGCTTATTGAATTTATATTGACTTAAGGCTGATGAATTTTAGTGTAGTTTTCTATGGGCATTGATTGATGTGATAATTTGAATAAAATTGATTTCTAGTTGGAAGATCAATGAGTAGTAATGAAGTGACCTCGTTTCATGATGATTGAACATTTGTAGTGAAGATTGGTTATGGTATGGGTAAAGGGAATATTGATATCAATTGGATGATTTACCTTGAAATTCAAAGTGGAAAAGTGGAAAGATGTAGTGGGTGTATGCTTCCATAATGTATTTTATTTATGTAATTAGAATTTAAATGTTGTTATGGTATATTCCATTATGTAGCGGTGCTAGTATGATGGGCCGTGTCGGCGTACTTTATGCTAAGATGATCCTGACCTCTAGGCACTACTTGGAAGATAATGATGATTTGTGTACCGTCACCTGATTTGTGAAAAATGACCATGTATTCTATATGCGAAGTATTTGAAGTATTCTCTTCTATGTAGTTCGGAGTCGTGTTAGACCAGGAATAGGTGCTTATATGATGTGTAGTCTTAGAGTTGATGCATTGTGTTCTATTGACATAGAGTCTATGATGTTAATTGAGATGTATAGTAATTTATAGGATGAATAAAACGATTATAAGGTCATCCTAAGTTCTTAAAGAAATGATATGATATATGTGATAAGGTAAATAATGTTGTGTCTTGTTTGGTAGACCTCTGTCCCTTACTTGATATATGTATGAATGATGTTATAATGTGAGATGTCTTGACTAGGTAGGCTTAGTGCACTCTTGTAATGTATGAACGAATGATATGTGAGACCTTAGATGATGTTAAAAAGGTTATGTACGTGAAACATTAAACCTAGTGGTAAGGTTATGAATGTTGAAGTCGAAATATGTAATGGTATCCTTATAGTAAAGGAAATGGTGAATGTGTTTGGGTTATCAACTAGATATGGAACTGATTTGTATGAACATTTAATGTAAATGACTCTATGAGAACAAAGACTAGCAACGAGTGAGTATATTATAGAACGTAGATACACTTGAGAGTAACACTAGAGTGCAAGGTATCTCTACTTGAGAATGAGACTAGAGTGCATAAAAGCCCTTTATATTCCTTAACCATATCCTACATGGGATATGTTTAAGTTATACCCTTGGCAAGTAGAACACCCTCATCGGAGTAGGTTAGAAATCTGGATTCCATGTCTATATATCATGGTCTATGTTGGTTATCGTGTATTATCATCATATGGGATACCTACTAGCATTAGAGAAGTTCTACGAAGTCTAGGTGGTTGTATGGGATATTATCTAAACATTGTACAATATGCTTTGAAGATGTTAGTTAGAGTCCCTAGGTCTTCTACAAGGACATTACTTGAATGTACTTTATGGGGTGAATGTCTCCTAAATGAATTAAGGAATGTAATGACTTAAGTTGAGAAAGTGTGTTAAATGAAGTAGTACTTATCTAGAGTAGTTAAGGGTTGTCTAGTTAAGGTGTGAGGGGGCATATGAATGCCCACTTCATATCTTACCTAGATAAGTCTTAAGAATGACTCTAGTTAGGGAATATGGTTGATTATATAGACATGATCCACACTTAGGTAGTCTTAAGGATTAATTAGGTAATCTTGAAGAGGTCAATTATGGATGTTATCTTCTTGATATACTTAACTAAGTCTTTTGATAGCCTTTGGAAGGAGAATGTCATATTATCTATATACTAATGTGTTGAGTGAGAATGATTCTATATTAGGTAGTCTATAGGATCTCTTAAGTATGTGTATAAGGTATTGTATGGGAGGCCGCTTCACAACTCACTCAAGTGAAACTTAAGAGTCACCTTTTGTGGGAGCATATCAAGTTCATGTGATTGATGTATTTGTAAGTATGTGGGTCTCATAATGAGTGGTCTTAAGGATCATTGTGGTGTGCCTAGAGATGGTATGTGTCTCACAAATAGTGGTCTTATTTGCATTTTCCCTGATAGCAAGAAAAGGAGCTCCTATTGATTGAACCAGGAAGAAGATAAGCTCGAGCGGACTATAGTAGGCCTTTTCGCAGTCAATTTACTCGTTAAATGAAATTATTGAAAGTTTAAACTATTTATTGCCCTTTCTTTGTTCTTTGCTGAGTGAAGTGACTCACATTAACCCCCGCTTCCTTACTTTGGAAGATTCATCTTCTTCATTTTTTTTAGAGAATTATCGAAAGGGATGAAGATCAACTTCATGCTTTTTTTTGGGCTTGTGTAAGGATTTCCCTATCGGTTATCTTGAGAAGGGGCAATTGACTTCTTACCTTCATTATTCTATTCAAGTGAGAAGAAAAATACATTTACGCTTTATGGTCTGAATTTGAAGGATCTCAAATCATCAATTTCTAAGCTTCAAGCCTTGCAAGCTTTCGAAGTATTGCATTCATTTCTGTCTAATTTTCAGGTAGAGTGAACCTGGCCCCTATAGGAACCCTCTGATATGATGGGGGTAATTCCTATGAAAGAGGCTCACTTGGAAGAAGCATTTGGAAGAAGCATTAGAAGAGATAACCTTATCCAACAGGAAAGCTTTGTGGATTTTCTAGCTTTGTCTTGGAAGGGTTTCTTCCTTTATTGAGTTAGCTTGGCTCTTGGCTTTGGTATATGGAATAGAGTCTTTCTTTAAAGCTCGTGTTTAGACTTTCTGGAATACGAATATTTCATTCTTAACTTTATGGGAAAGATCATATCTAGAGTAGATACCGAATCTCATTCCTTATCAATTTCATAGTTCATTCTAGTCTTTAGTGAGTCAAGACATTCCGGAAGTAGGAGATCGATCCGCTCTTTTCATGTCTCTTGAAGGCTTAGCTGAACTACTTGAACTTGAGTCATTCGCTTGCTTAAGCATAGCTAAATGGAATAGTGACTAGATTCATTACACAACACGGGATGTTGTAACAACAAAACTAGTAACCCCCACTACCGGTCCCACATTTGAATATGCGAAAGAAAGAGAATCTCTCCCTTAAACCCTAAAGTTTCATCTTGACTATGAAAAGAAAAGATAGATCACGCCTAAAAGCTGCCATTTCTATTAAATACGGTACCACATCAGATTTGATTGAACCCACGGATCCAATCGCCAATGAAAGGGCAGTCTACTAATTAGGGCTAAAAGAATTTAACCTAGCATGGGATAAAGGGCAAGAAGAGCCGAGATGGAAAATCAAACAGCCTATTGTGCTAACGGTAATGGATAAAAGAGAAGCGGGACAAAGTAAAGACGGGTTTTCTCAAATGAGTTGAATAAGAAAGAAAGTAGGATCAAATTTCTCTTGTTGAACCAACTACTAATCATCAAGTCCTTTGTTTAGCCAAATAAAGTTGAGATAGATTGGTTGGTGAGAGAATTTTTGCATTCATTTGGTTGATATATGCAAAAGCTTCACCTAACTAGAACTCCGTGAGTGAAAGCAAAGAAGCAAACCAAACTAGATGAAAACAACTCAGAGTAAACAAAACAAAAGCCCATCTGGCCTATCTCAAACTGGATGAGAAGGAAAACAAACCCTTTGAAGAAGGAAACTATGAATAATTAGATCGTCAGTGACCAAATGAAAACTACGACATAGGAAAAGAAGGTGAGATAGGGTATGGAGGCTGCAGGGAGGTGCTAACTCTGCATCTGTGACTATTTTGGCTCATTCCGGAGAGCATCAAGTCAACCGCTTTCACTTTCTTTGAAATTGACCCTCTTCCAAGCGAAAAGGGAACGAGCTTACCAATCGATCACACGCCCGACAAAAAAGAAGTAAAGTGAACAAATAGGCACTGGCATATTGACTACTTGAAATATGAACTATATAGGAAAAATGGGGTGTGAATGTGAAGAAAGCCTATTTGCAGGCAACAAGGATTTTTTGCTTTCTTAGTTAGAAAAAGGAGTTACCTAGATAATGTAGCGGGGTAATTTACTTGCCTTTCAACAATTCCTACTTTGAGATCTTTGTTCCTTACTTATTATTAGTTGAGAAATTCATAATAGAGAAAATCCACCTGCAAGAAGAGAAATAGGATATAGTCGAGCGATATAAGAGAAAATCCACCTACTAGATAAGAAATAGGATGTAGATGATACTGACAAATATTGTTGAAAAAAGACCCCTTATAAAAAACTCTTGGCCCATCCTTCACTCTGTTCACGGTTAGTCGGGAATGAGACAGGGAGTTCTATTTCATTTATGACTTTCGCCTTGCACCTTACACTAAACAGAATCTCTTGCACGCGCGTATAATAAGGAAGAAGACCTTGCTGGCTATTCCTTATTCTTGATAGCACAGGAAAGAGAGATTCCGGAATCTCTTGACTTCACCGCTACGCACCTTTCAAACATATTTTTCTTACTCCAAGAGCGAAAAGAACATCATATAATCGGTTATACTATCCGAAAACATAGGAGTAGTAGTACTTGCTAAAGCTAAAGGTTTTATCCCTCTCGACACGTGAAAGCTAAAAACAGTCTACTAGATAAGCCAAGTAAAGCAGTCCTTGACACAAATAATTTTTTTTTTACCTTTTTAGACTTAGAGAAGTGAATTCGTTATTCAATCCTCCCCTGAGGGGTAATTCAATTTATGCTTTAGAGAATCCAGTTCAAGTGGAAGACTAAGTAAGGTGCGGTATGAAGTCCAATCAATCTCTTCCAATCGACAATAGAGGGCTCTGACTTGACCACAAGCAATTAGTCTATTCTTCTGGGTCTATAGATTCTAACACTTAAAAGAGAAGACTCATCGTGCTTAGCCTAGTCCAGTTGTGGGAGATATTTAAAGTATAGTAGCCCTGACCTTCCGACAAGAGCAATTACGCCTGTTCCTAAAGCCCTTACTAAACAACAAGAAAGTAGTCTACTTTGATATAACCTGTACTTTGCCTTGCTACCAGGGAAAGCTTAGTCAGAGCAGATGGAAAAGAACCATCTTACTCTCGCACCTTACCCTAATAAAGGAATAAATGAGCTTACCTGGCTTGGTGCAGGAAATGGGATCACAACAAATAAAAGGCTAGTAGAGATAACATACTTTCCTTTTTTAGGATATCTACCCGGGGATGAATGAACTGCATTTCCTTTCGAACTAAACTACCATGACTCTGGCTAACTGCATCAGATTTTTTTCGGATAAAAGAAAGATAGCTTTTAGAGTGGATTCCTTCCCTAGACTAAATAATTTACTTACCTCTAGTCGGTATCTTTTTGCTTGAGACGGGAACTCCTGTTTACCTTACGACAGGTATTTCTTTTTATTAATATCATTGAAAAAGTGGAAGACTAAGACCACTTTTCTTTTTCGTGTCCACGTCCAGGAAAAAAAAGATCAGATCAGTAACAACAGACTTCCAGTTAATTTTTCTCATGAAAGCATGAGTGAATGGCCAATTATTGTTGACAGGATTTGAATAAGACTAGTCTATAAAAGGCTTATCGGATGGGTAAGAAATACTTTGTTCTATCCAATTCAAGTTCAAGATCGGTTAATATAGCTATGTATAGCAGGGTTAGGCTCATCATTCCTAATTGAAAATGAAAGGAATTGGTAGTGAAAGACCATATTTTTTTTTAATCAATTGTAGTATCTATTTTCCAATCCTTGTATATTTTGAATCTTATTTCTGTTATAAGAAATGAGGTGTTAACCCACTTTAGAATAGTTCTTAAGGTCATAAAGAGACATGAAAAATGAGTTTTTAGAGGTCAATTCTTTTTTTCGGTTGTAGTATACGACATTATCGGTTTAGTCTTAGGAATCCCATCCCTAACTAGATAGAAGTTAAATAGGTTCTCTTAGACTTTTTTTTTGAAAGTAGGATTTGGGAAGATCTTCCCTTTTGATCGACTTGTCTATTGAATCACCTTTTTTTCAAGAGTACGTAAAAATAAAAGCTTGTGTTAAGCATATCACATTTTCAGAATGATTGGATCAATCAATTTAGCTATCGGAGATAGCCACGGTACGTACCTTCAGAACAACAAAATCATGAACGGTAGACATAAGCAATCGAAAAGATCGACCGTTAATAAGAAGGGGATTACCAAAGGAGATTCCCAAAAAAGATAGGATCACTTCTAGTGGGACGGAACTCTCATACCTTATGGACGAAATTTCCTTTCAAAAGGCAACAAACAGAAAGAAAACGATTTGTGGCAAAGAATGAATTGATAGAGGTGTGGAGTTTAACGGAGATAAAACAGAATCAAAAGAAATAGGAGCTCTGGCCGGTACTAAAGCTCAAGCTAACACGAGTCTTACTTCATTTTTCCAACTTGAAAGAGGAATAAAGCATGATTGTGAAATGTAGATAAACTTGTTAGAGGGGAATAACACTGACTAGCAGTACGATGAAATCTGATAAAAAGAAAGAGTAGGTAGTCTTCAAAACCTAGGGTTGCTTTGTCTTATGGTTTAATTCTCCACTAGGTGGAATCGGACCGTCGACTCTCGATTGCTGCTTGATTACCTATGTCGGTTGCGTTAAGCTTTCAGTTCTGCACAAAGCGCAGGTGGGCGCCGCCCTTTTGAAAGCTTAGTAGCTGCGAGACCTGTCAAGTTCCCACTTGATCCTGCAAGTCTATAGTCTATACTTCTTGCTTTGATGGCAATCGTTGGTCGCTTGCTTGATTGGAAGGACTGATGCAATTATACCTTTCCTGTTCTCGCTACTACTTACTATTACTACGTAAATAGTTTCTTTTAGCATTCGTCCTTCAAAGAGCTTTATTCGCCCCTTACTTAGCTTAGGAGTGGGGGAAACTGAACATCAATCAAATAAGTAGGTTTACTTCAGAGAAAGCTCTTTCTTAGTGAATTACTCTTTGAATTAAATATGATGTCTGAACTGCCAACCTTTCCTCTTTCTTTTTGATAAATGTAAAACCTATTTAATTCATCTTAGGTCAATGTTAATACGAATTATTGAAATGAAGGACGATTACAATGTGGAATAATCAAGAAAAAAACCCAACCAAGCAAATCAAATCTCCTTGACCCGGGTACAACTACCAGTTTTCGTGACAGAAAAAGCAGCATCATTGACTCCAGAGAAGTAAATGAAGGTTGTTGGCATGCAGGACCACATAAAAAAATGGTAGTAAGATTCTATCCGTTCAAGTCTTTGTCTACAGGTGGGTCTTCCTATGAGTAGCTCTCGAAAAAAAATAAGAAAACTAAAGGAATTCAAGACAGCAAAGGAATGAGGAAGGACACGGGAAAGTTAAAGAGAAGGGTCCGTCGTTGGTGCATAACAGAGCTTTCCTACTGACAATCTATCTCGGTGCATAAATGAGGTTTAACCTTCAAAGTACCGCATAAGCAAAAAACCTAATAGACCTTGAATAGACTGTAGGAAAGTAATGATAAAGAGTATTTTATAATAGTATCAACTCCACATATAAATCATGTAGGCAAGTTAACACAACACTTTTGGTTTAAAATTTTTTTGCTCATTTGGTTTGCAAAGTCAAATCAGCTCTCCTGCCTATGTATCCCATTCCCAGAGCCGTTAATATGTCTTATGGGAAAGATCCACCAATCAATTCTTTTATTTCAATGAGTTGTATCCTCTACAGTGGTGGAGGACCCTCTATTCAATGTATAATTTCCTTCCAGAGGGATATGGTAACATTGAATTCACCAATTCGCACACTATTCTTTGATTCTTGACACGTGTCATGATGGATTTGAAGAAATAGAAATGAAAGTCTAATTCCCATTGAGAAAGTTGAATTTGAATTAAACTAAAGAGTAGTTTTTGACTCAAAAAGTAGTGACAGGAAAAGAAGCAGCACACAAGAAAGAACTCCATTTTTTAAATATCAACTCAAGTAATACTTTCCTTACTCGTTGGCTTGAGTGATTTTTGGAAACATTAATATGGAAATAAATGCTTATATTTCTTATCGAAGCACATCTACCTTAGGATAAGCGGTTACCAGAAGTTTGAAGATGACAATAATGAGCAACACTTCGTCATAGGGTCACCAAATAAGTCACTTTTCGATGCTTAGATTGTTAAAGCTCACTACACACCAATGAATTCGTAAGCTTTCTTATTCGCCTCAACTTTAGAGCTCCTTTATACATCAATATCTGAACCTCGATCGACTCCGTCTATGGTGCAGTTGCTTGCTTGCGTTGTATTTGAAGTTGAGGATTTCGCTTCTAATGTAGTAAGAGAGAAGCTAAGTTCCATTTTAGATTTAATAAGCCTGTGACTACGTGAAAATACTAGTCTACGCTTGTCTAACATTCTGAACTTTTCTCGATACTGAAAGTTCAGGTGATAGTAGAGAGAGAAAGGAAAAGAAGTAGTTCCAACAGGAGAATCCACCTAGATAGCGCGCTCCTCATCTGGAGGCTACACTTTGACAACTACGAACTAAGACGCTTCAGAAGAAAAACCATATCCATTACCTGCATTCATCCTAACAGGCTAACCCGAGCTTACCCAGGGTCTTACCGCTCGAACCAGCAAAACTAATGTCTACTTATATCATTGAGAGGTCCACTTATACTATAGACAAAGTCTCTAAATTAATAAGGGCCCGGTTGTGTTGTTATATAGGATGGAATTTAATATAACAAGTGGACTACCTTTAGCTACTACAAGATCTCTATAAATAAAGAATGAGCCTAATTTACGCACTTCCGCACTAAGCAGGAAAGACAAACTACACAAGCAAGAGGGCATCGCCTGCAGCTTCCAATTTAATGACAAGCAAAAGCCAAAAAAGTAACTTACTATACCTTACCTCCTTGTGACCATTACATGACCTCTGCCCTTTTCATCCTACACGGTTGCCTTCCCTTCCATGAAAAATAAACCAAGTCAAGCAACGGAATTAGAAAGGAAAAAGTCCTTCCTCGTGCACGTACATACAAACTATACCAAAATCCCTCCTTTCCTACATCTCATACAACATCTATTTTTTCAAAAACGGATGGAGACTACTGATTGATGTAATAATTATAGTGAATTAATATCTAGGTTGTATTAGATTGATGGATAGCTAGTAAATTGACCTAGTTTCATTGAATATTGTTGTAACTGTATTGTATTGTTTATTATGGCCATGACTAAGGTCCTTGTGATATCGAATTGGATGGTTTAACATTGAATTGAGGTACTGAAGATGAAGTTGTACTATGATACCCTATTTTCTTTATTTTATGTTTATTATACTTCAATTATTTTGTGATTTGTGTGGTCCACTTATGGTGGCGGTGTTATGTTCTTTACTTGAAATTGATCTGGTCTTGTCGGTGTTATTTTAAGTAATATGATGATCATGGTCTTGTCGGAAACTACTTGAAGTAATGTGATTATTTGTGTAGCTTATTATGTGAAGCATGATAATGTTTATCTACATGATAAGCAATGTGAAAGTATATGTGTTCTTCTAGTGATGTTATTTAGGTTATTATGGTAGACTATGACTATGTCTTTGTGTGTATAGTCTGAGAGTTGATGTATGTTATTCCTACTTGACTATATGATTCTATGATGGTTATATTTAAGGTGATATGATAGTGTATAGGATAACTTAAAGATGACAAGGGTTAAGCCTATGTGTTTCTCGAATGACATGTAATATGTATTAATGTGAAGTATGTGGTGTCTTATGTTTGTTGACTTATTTCCCTTACTTTATTCATGTATGGAAATGAATATGTGATGTCTTAACTTAGGATGCTAAAGTCTCTTAGTCTTGAATGTATTAATGATATGAGACCTTCAATGATTTTAAGAGGTTTTTTTACGTGAAATCTTGAACCTAGTTGTAAGGTTATGAATGTTGATGTCGAAAGTCATAATGGTATCCTTCAAGTAAAGGAATGATAGACTTAAGGTTAATTGTCTGGAAAGGAATCATATTAAACCCTAGCAAAGTCATGATGAGCTTCTTGTTGCTATTGTAAGGTAGCCCTAGTGGACCTTTCCTTGGTAGGGTAAATGTGATTGGGTTATAAATTACTCTTTCAGAACAAAGGATAGCACCGAGTGAGTATGGTAAGGGAAGTAGTTCTATTTAAATAATGAGACAAGATAACAAAGCATGCCCTTCATATTCCTTAACCATGTGCCTACATGGGATCTGTCTAAGTTCTACAATTGGCAAGTAGAACACCCTCATCAGAGTAGGATAGAACTCTGGATTCCATGTCTTTTCATCATGGTCTATGTCGTTTATTGGCTATTTTCATCATATCGAATACCTATTAGCATTAGATAAGTTCTATGAAGTTTAGGTGGTTGTATGGGACACTATTTAGACATTGCACAATAGTCTTTGAAGGTGTTAGTTGGAGTTCCTAGGTCTTGTCCAGACCATTGATTGAATGTCCTGTATGTGTTGGATGTCTCCTAAATGAACTAGTGAATGTAATGACTTAAGTTAAGTAAGTATGTTAAATGAATAAGTAATTATCAAGAGTAGTTAAGGGTTGTCTACTTAAGGTGTGAAGGGGGCATAGGAATGGTCACTTTGTATCTTACTTAGATGAGTCTTAATAATGACTCTAGTTAGAGGAAATAATTGAATATGTAGACATGATCAGGATTTCTTAGGCAAT
The DNA here is from genome assembly GCA_027704765.1 of Solanum habrochaites. Taxonomy (NCBI): domain Eukaryota; kingdom Viridiplantae; phylum Streptophyta; class Magnoliopsida; order Solanales; family Solanaceae; genus Solanum; species Solanum habrochaites. Next base: position 40,629 of record JAKWJA010001551.1, on the reverse strand, counting down.
CTGAAGAGGTCAATCATAGATGTTATCTTCTTGATTTACTTAAGTAAGTCTTTTGATATACTTTGATAAGAGAGTGTCATAGTAACTATATGTTGATGTGTTAAGTGAGGATGATTCTATCATAGGTAGTCTATAAGATCTCTTAAGGGAGTATGTAAGGGATTGTATGGGAAGTTGCTTCACAACACACTCAAGTGAGACTTAGATTCACCTTTGGTAGAGGAAATCTCATGTTCATGTGTATGATGTCTTGCAAGTGTGTATCTGTCTTATTAGAAGTAATCTTGAGGGTCAATTAGGTATGCTTACGAAGGTTGTATGTAGGTATCTCTTTATGTTGTTTAAGTGAGTCTTATTATATCTTTTAGTGGGATGCCTGCATACTAGAAAGTGTTTAAGGAAGAAGTAGGAAACTTCACTGTAACAGTGAAGGAATTCACTGTACAGTTAGTTGAGGTCACGTTAAGTTGGCTAAAAAATATGATAAATTTTTTAAAGTGTTATGATTATTAAATGAAAAGATGCATATTTCTAATCAATTTCCATTTTTATGATTTTAATGCATTATGACATACTTAGTACATGTGGTTGTACTAATCCATCCTTTTATCTATCTCTATAGTTGTTGGTAGGTAAGGAGCATTTGGGTATCAAAGACTTGGACCGTAGCATCGTTCAAAAGAAGTTGAAGTATGTTCTCATTTGACTCGAGGGCAAAGATGTCTTTTATGTCTTCTATTTCAAAGAATTGTAATAAACTAAGTATTTCTATATTTGTATTGTGTATGGGCCGTGTCCCAAAAGTATTATCGTGTCTTAAGTTTGATGAGATTGAGACATAGTATTTTAAATGATTTTATATGAAAGTTTTTTAAAGACTATGAAATGTTTTGTGAAAGTTTTAATTCCGCACTACTTTTTACTATTTTTATGCGATGAATGATATGTAAGTGCTTTAAAGAGACCTCCTACAGGTCAAGTATGTTGTTTTCGATCCGAGATTGGCCCGAACTTCTAGGGTCTGGTTTCGGGATGTGACATGTAATCAAGATGCTTCACGAACCCTAATTAACTTTAAGCCATTTTGTTGCACTTTAATCACCCTCGTGAAGAGGCGCATTCCGATACCATTAATGTCCAATGCCTTTTATAGTAATTGATGTATATAATACTACCTCTTCAATTGAATATAACAAAGCAAATGATGGTATAGCAATGAACATAGGGATGATACTAGGAAATTAGGTCTAAAGAATCTCGATAGTAGTTCCATGAAAAATCCTTTGCGAGATTGGATTTTTTTATAGTGGAAATGCCATAAAGCACGACCCAAGATCCATGATACGAAAACCAAAATCAGAATAACAAAGAAAAATACATTGAGATGTAAGTCTGTTATTCCTTGCATTACAGGTATTGCTGCGTCTTGAGATCCTAATTGCCATGAATCTGCTGCATCAGAAAGAGCAATTGTGAGGAATATCCATTTTAGAAGTATTATTTGGTTTGGTTCATTCTTTGAATACACTACTCCCCCCATAAAAAAGAGAGACTGAATTTCTTCCACCTTCGATATAGGAATAGTGAATAAATAAAGATTTAGTTTCTTGTTGACCAATGAAAAGCATGGGATAAAAAAGGCAGAATTTACACAAATTATTATCTAAGAAACAGATCATAGTGATTGATGTCTCTTTTAATCCGGCAAAACGAAATTGGCGTGTACCAATTTGGCTAAGATTTATAAGCTTACGACCATTGAACAAACTTTGTTGACAAATATAGTTTATGCGCCGCTAATGTAGCGGTTTGTCAAACATTGGACAAACACCATCCATTTTGAATCGGATTTGTCCCCGGTAATAGGGATATCTATGACAACTATTACAAATATCTTACAATTTATTCAAAATTGTATACTCATAGCATGATGAAAGTGTCCAGTTATAAAACGATATGCTGCTTCAACGACTCAATATGAAAGACGACCACCTCTATAAATTTTAGTGCCCCCCTTTTTTTTACTATATGAAATCCACACTTTTATACTTGAAATTCCATAACTAGTACATACTTTCGCAGGAGCATAATCTATTTTGTAATTAAATACATTACGACACATTTTCCAATACTTTCTACATTCTTTTCTAAATATTTATGCACCTTATAATCGACCTGAACAATATATATGGATCCCCTCATACCCTTTTTCATTACGAATGGAATATTTTTCACTGTTTGACTAAAAATGAAACAAAATAATCTTGTTTTATACGTCGGTTGAAAAGATGTGTCTTGAGCAATGAGAGAAGCACTTTGATAAAAAGACTTGATCTTGACCAGTTCAATTAAGGTATTAGTGTTTGTCCTATTATACAACAAAGATCACATTTTTTGCACTTCGTTCGAATAATAGTTGTACCCATATGGAATTCTTCTGTTTCTGTGTATGATCTTTATCATCATCACTATTCCCCTCATCAATTCTCCTATCCTATTTAGGTATATGAATTTCTCTATCAATTCCATTACCTTATCTTACTCATGAGGTTTCAACATTTTCTCCTTAATTGACCTAGGAGTTGTTCCTGAGCATTCTTAAAAAATGGTTATTAAAAACCCCAACCCTATTCCTTGGGAAAAAAGGTAAAATCGAAGAAAGGAAAGGGCGAGATGGTGGTTTTTGTAGTTCCCAAGAAGCGAAGATCATACGTTCGGCGAATAAAGTGGGTCGACCTCTTTTTGGCTTCAGCCAAATTCTTTTTCTCGCTGGTCGAGCTTTCTACAAAAAAAAGTGATGCAAGAATTCATTCTTTTATCTAAGTTTCTTCCCCGTGCATTAGCTCCCCATATCATAAATTATTCATCCATGCCCGGTGCCATGAAATTATTGAGAACTACGATGGGTTAGAAATGCATTTTCTTCTTTTTACTTAATATGTTTTGCATGACCTAATAATTAAACGAAGAACGAACTGCGGGGAGGGTTTTAATAAGTAGATGACTCGTCAGGCAGTTACAGTGGGAATTATTTGGGAAAATAACTTTAATAAGTTTTTTCTTCTTAAGGAGTCGTCAATTTCTAGCAGGAACACTACATCGTTTTAAATCCCGGCATATTTCGGATGCTTGAAGGCCCCACTGACACAAAGTGATTTAGAAAGATTCTTTTTTATTGTTGGTTATTGGTCATGGTATCTATAGTCTTGCTTCTTTTTCGGCCAAATCTTGATTTCATTTTGCTTCTCACGATCGTCGAGCCTGATTGACTCGAATCTTTTCCCTGGCCCCCAACCTCTTACTTTGTTTTGTTATTCTTATTTACCGTCGCTTGAATGAAGACACCAGATACATCCAACTGTCCCAAATGCCCCCCACCGATTCTTCTCTTTTACGGGTCTGGATTTTTTGTGTCATTTCAGTCGTTGGGGTCGATGAGGAAGAAAGAAACGAATGAATTTGTTTGCAAAATGTAAAAAATAAACCTACCTAGACGAAATCCAAAGGTGAGTCTTGTAGTGAACGTATCAAACTGATATAAGATCTCAGATTGACATCTTAATACAATGATTTACCATAATAATAAATAAAGACAATAGTGACTCCGTTGTTGGAAGAGATGCTTCCTTGATGCTTGACAGGGGGCTTCCATTCACCTGCAAAGACTAAAATTTCTCTCTGAATTGTGTTGGATAGTCACCCGTGACACGCATCTCGAACCCAACATGTGGAGCATCTGAGGAGACAAAGTCAAAATGCAACATCCTTTTCCCCCCATACATTGATTTTCTCATCTCTTGTTTAACAAATCCTACGACTAATTTTACTGAGCGAGACTCCATCCATATCCATACAAGTGATTTTTCTTTCATTCAATCATCACTTGATTTACAACTTAAACTACGCTCCACTTTAGAGATAGGTTTTTGGTCTTAATCAAAATAGGTAAAGGGCGCATCAGAACGGTCGATAGCTGCTTAGTCTCATCCAAGAGTTTAATATCCTTACTTCATACTGCTTCTTTCAATAAAATACGGTTTTTTTTGATTTAGGGCTCCTTTCCTTCCACTGCCATCTCTACACTACAATCCTGCGAATCCCCTCCTATCCACACATCTAATTAACTCACATGGTTCAGCGGTTCGACCGAAAACTCTAATTTCTTGAATAGGAGCATAGTGCACTTTAGGCGCTGAGCGAGAAAGGTCTCTTCTTTCCTTTCAGTTTTGTCACTGATATGAAACTCCACACTTGTTTTCTTATTGATTCCCAAGGCGGTGGAATTCCTGAATGAAGTCTATCCGAACCAAATTAACACTTCTTAGATAATGTTAGGCCTCTCCAGTTGAGTTTGGCACTGGGGTGCTGCGTACGCTAGCGATTGACACATAGGTGAATAGTTGCCTAGCTTTCTTGGTATGGTTTCCTGCCCCTCGCGTTCATGATATTTACATTCAAATGTGCCCCGTGGACATGGTCAAATCACTCCCGTCCAGTGTGCTTATTTAACTACATGCTATAGTCCTACGTGTCTTCCAGTGGTCTTTTAAACATAAAAGAAGTCATATCCACCGCAGACATATGCAACGTCTTCCTTTAATATTCTAATCTAGGAGAACTAAAAGACTTACCCATTTGGTGACCTTCGCAGTTGTCCTCTCTAAACTAAGTTGAATGTGAACAACGATTTAGATCATGTCTTATTGAAATAGGATTTCCTTTTCGTACCATATGCACTTAGACTTTACTTTTACCCCCTTTTTCTTCTTGGTCAAATATTTTTTCTCAAAGGTATTCGTTTCCGTGTAGAAGTAAACTCTCCAAATTTATAACAAACATTTTCTATAGTAATCTTACAACGAACATGAGTTTTTCCATTGAAATTCATACGGAACAATCAATGAATACCTGTGAAATAGAAGATCTACGTGAACAAATTTTCATATTAAAAATAATATCTCTCTTCTTCTTCATACTCAAGAGGAATGCATCAAAAAAATTTCCCTTCCATATAGAATGTCGTGGCATGAACGAATTCCTTCGCTTCGATTCACCCCTAAACCTATCTCCTCTCCTCCTCCTTGTTCTTTAGGATAGGATCCTTCTTGGTATTTTTTACATAACATTCTTGGACGCCCAAAAGGACTGGCTATCTTTCTCTTTATATGCAATATCTTGAAAGGCAAAAAAACCGTTTTACCATGGCCATATATTTCCATGGGATTTTGGGTTACAAGCAAGTCATTCTTGAAATAGATTTTGAATATTGTTTGCATGTTGTGGTTCATTTGATTTCCTCTAATAAACCTCAAGCACAACTGATTCAAGCTTGCACGAATCTTGTTGAAAGGAATTGGTAGTGCTTTTGTAAACATACTCATAGAGAAGAGAGAAATTAAGATCGCGATTGACTAGTTGGTATTGAAGCTTTGAAGCAGCCGCCAGTCATCAACAACTTTTGATGTGTTTTCTTGGACATTAGATACCTAAAAAAGATGAATGAAAAGGAAAATGTTATTGTAAATGGCATGAGAATGAACTCACTGTACAAATAATTGTGTAAATTTCAAGAAGCTATTCAAGATTACTTGGACAAAGGTTTGTTCTAGATAGGAAACCGACCAATGTGAATCATGACATCAGTGTTTGTGGGAGTAGTATAAAGATCAATATAATGTATGTTGACTTAATGAAGTTGTCTAGCCCCTAGAAAGAGTTGGAGGTGGCTGAGCACATCTTGGTCCCACCAGAGTCAAGATCTTCAACATGTTAATTTTTTTTTTGATATTATAGATATCTCTATAAGAGAAGGATAAAAAAAAGTTTATGATGAGCCCAGAGTGATGCACGAAGAAAGACAATGAATGTCAGTCTCTTTAACGACCGATAAAGAAATGCAAAGATAAAGGGAATGGTTAGTGATGAGGGCGTAGTACTGAGAAAGTTCCTTCTCACTCTTAGGAATCCCAGGGATTGCCTCAGGGAAGAGGCCAGTCCCTAAAAAAGCCATCTCGATTAGTATCATTCAAAAGCTAATATAGGCCTGATTGAAGCATAAAAATGAAATAATTATAATGAGAGGCTTTTGTTTGTTGATGGTCATCTTATCTGTCTCCTACGCTATGCTCTCAACTGGATCAATCTCTTTGTCCTTATTTATTGAAGGGGTGACCTGTAGAACATGTTTTATGGAATTGAACTCTTTATTTCATATTTGTTTTCTTACCGATTGAATGAAAGGTAACTAGTCGATCATGATGGGAATATCCCACTAGGATCTCGGCACCCCTACTGTGCACTTGTTCCATCTATTTAGTCAATGACTAAGCCTTTAGTCTTCTTTGAATTATCCTATCCGCACTTATTCTATCTATAGTCAATGTAAGTGATTTCATAGGTTAAAGTCTAATGAGAAGATATTAAGAGTCAACGTAAGTGATTTCATGCAACATAAATATCAACTAGAATATTTGTCAAAGGCAACCTTTCGTTCATAGTCATTTTAATACATACACACTATAAATTCTCTTCGTTATATCACTTTTCTATCACATCTTTCTTAATCCTTGATTAAGAAGCCCTGGAACAACTTCACTCTGGGAGACAATCCTACTCATCATCAAACCAAGTCCAAGACCATGCACAAAATGGCCTCATTTTCATGGAGACTTTCCCTTACTCCCCAATATAGTCGGTTGTAATACATAAGATTTGGGACGCCACCTATTCACAGCTTGTACGACTTGCAAGGGAAAATTCTGATTGAAAATTCATATTTTTGTATTTTCCTTTATCTACAGATAGAAAATAATGTATGCTTCAAACTTTTATGTCTCACTGGTTTAGATACGATGAGATAATCATCAAATTTTGAGAATCTCAACGAGAATACCTCATTGCACCAGTGTTACACCCTAAAAATGAGCAAGGCTGAACTAGATCTTAACACTTGTTTCATAATGTTTTAAATAAATAAAATGGTTAATAATGGTGTTCTTAGGCAGTATATAAAGTTTGGAAGCATTTTGAGGTCAAACGTCCAAGATATTGGGAAACTAATCGAAGTTGAATTAATTTGTCGTAGTGTTTTGTAGTGATACTTTGTGGGATGGTTTGAAGGTGAAAATTATTACATAGGGTTCATATGAGTAGCATGATATAATAACATTCGAAACTTCCATGAACGGCACCCCGAGGACCTTCAAATGTGTTCACAAGAAGGACCAAAACTTGGACTGCGAAGCTGTTGTGCCTGCCTGTTTTGGGCAGTGGCTGCGCGTCGTTCAGCTGTCACGCAGTTTAGAAAAATATTTTCCTGAGATACGGGGATGTCACAAACCATTCGTAACCAAGAATTTAGAAAAAATAAGATTTGGAAGGCCTCCGTGACGCGCAGTGAACTCCCACATCATTGGGTTATTCTTATGTCAAATTTTAGTTGGTTAATTTGCCCAATAAGTGCAGGGGTCATACTGGAACATTAGGGATTAATTTTTGAAGTTTATTTTCGGTATTTGAAGAGTATTTTAGCATAAAAATAGGCAATAATACCCTAGATTCCTAATTAAAAACCTTTCTCTCAAAAAATTCTTCCAGAACCACCACCGAAGAAGAAGAGAAATTTGAGGTTGCTTGTGGGAAGAATTTAATGAAGGTTTCAATATAGTATTAAGGATCTAATATAAGGTATGTGAACCTTATTCATTTATGAATTCTTCCATCCATGAAGTCCCCCTAGTTTCTCTACAATTGAGAATCCAAAGAACGCCAAACAAGTGAGGGTTGTGATTGCATTGTGGGTAAGGTGTCTTTGTGATCCAAATAGACTAGGTAACATTCACTTATGATTATATGATTATGATATACTATTCTTATGGAGTTTTTATGATTAATCATATTGATTGAATTTGAAGGTGATAATAATGTGGATTCACGAAAATTAGAGTCTAGGAATATGCAAATTGGGTCGATCCCATGCTTAATTTGATTATATTCCATATTAATTGATCAAGATTGAATCACCTAGGCACGAATTGAACTATACTTGCCTGATTAATATTGGTCTTGACGGAATTGAACCTTAAAGAATGAATTATGGCTATATTCACCTAGTATTGAATAATGTGAGAAGAAAGCTAAGACTAGAAGATCCTATAATATACCTATGAATAAAGATAGAATGAATTGATGTATAATGAACCTTAGGATGGTTATGTTTTCTGTAGATTTAGGATGATTCATTGAAAGTGATAGAGTTCACTTGAACATGGAGAGATTGCCTAGGACATACCTCCATGAGAGAAGGTTGAGCAAGGCTTGACAAGTAAACCTTGGAGTATATGCTTGACTCCAAGTGCATATGCAAAGTGGCACGAATAGTCTAGAAAGGGTCCAGACTCTAGATGGAAAGGAAAGCGACACCTAGTAATTGTGATGACTATTCCATTAGGTCTCATGTGGCGGGAGTCCTTCACGAAGTAGATTCAAGGTATCTTAGTAGAGATCTCCACATCCTATGAACTTAGACGTGCTTAAAGAAATAGATGAACCTAGAAAAGCCCAAGGGGTATCTCATACTTTTCATAATGTGTTAATGAACTTAGACATGCCCATGGGGTATCGGGTAGTGTTCATGATTAAGGGATCAAGACATACCTTAAAATGTATATCAGAGGATCCATATGATTAAGGAACATAGGCATACTTAAATAAGTATCTCGTAGTTTTAAAAAGATAAAGATAGGGGCTAGGATCAATGTAAGAAGTAATAAATAAAGTATCCAAAAGTAGTACCTTGCATGAATGGTGGTGTGGGACATAATGAGTGCTGTAACAAAGTATTACCTTGGTCATTAATGAGAAGAGATTAAATATAGGATTTGAATTAGAGTGCCTTTCCTATATAGTAGACTAAAGACGAGATTTTAAAAAAAAAAAAATATTAGTAAATGAGGTAATATATTAAAAGCGTATTGTGGGTCGAACACGTAGGGATGACTTTAAAGATAGCTTCCTATGTTGGGTAGTAGGGCTGTCCTTATGTACAAGTTGCACAACATGTTTTGGAATGACCACAAGAATATAGTAAATCTCTTTAGTAATGAATAATATAGGTCCTTATTATGAATCATGGATTATGAGTTAAGAATGAACAAAGAGAAGTCATTAGGTTCGTAGTAGTATGGGATGCTACCTTATCGTTGCACAAGTACAATTAGAGGTAGCTTGTGGTGTAGTTTACTTGAGTAAGAAGGACAAGTCAGTAAGGTCTTGAGCAGGTTGAGTTACTTTCTAGGTTAGAGTTCCAAGATTTCCAAAAAGAGAAGAATTGGTGAGTCCTCATATCTTCGAAGACAAACCTTTATGTTCATTTATATTTTCTTTATGTTTTAGACTTAACGTGGTTACGTCCAAAAATGTTTAATTGATGTGAAAGTTAGATGTTTTTTGAGATAATTTTATTAGAGAAGCTTCTTCTATTATGAAATACCTTTTGGTATATGTTTTAAAAAAACTTTTTAAATTCCCTTCATGTATAAATGATGTTATGTAAGGAAGTCAAGAGGCTTGAACAAGACCTCCGAGAGGATTGTACAAGACCTCCGAGAGGTTGAGAAAGTCGTGTCGCGACCGATTTTTGCCCTACTTTTAGATTACTTGCTTGTCTGAATTCTTGGTATCAAAGCATAAGGTTATTAAAATGGACTTAGGATGTCATAAAACCAGGTCTAGTAGAGTATTATTCATCGGTGTGAGTCGCGACACATATATGGGTAGGAGGCTATGGGATGCTTCGTAAAGTTTCACTTATCCCTTCCTTAAGTCGTGCCATAGAATTTGGCTCTAGTAGTCCCTTTTATAATGTTTGCCTACAATTTTATTGGTTATGACTAACACTAGGGCTAATTCTAGAAGGGAAGGAAATGGGAATGGGGAGAAAGAGATTCTTCCCCAAGTTCAACCACGAGTTTCTCCCCAAGTTCAAGAACAAGTTCCTCCCCAAGTCCCTAATGATCCTCCAATAAGGAATGCTAGGTTTGAGGAATATAGGGATTGTATGACTTTGTTGGTTCAAGCCTTAACGACACAAGATATTAGAGGAAAGGTGGCTCTGGCTAATCCAATTGGAGGAATGGTTGCTACTTGAGTAAGAGAGTTCTTGAGAACGATTTCACCTGAGTTCTATGGCTCCAAAGTTGATGAAGATACAAATGGTTTTATTGATGAGGTGTATAAGGTGCTTGTAATAATGGTAGTGTCTTCCTTTTAAATGGCGGAGTTGGCTTCCTATCAATTGAAAGATGTTTCTCAACTTTTGTATGACCATTGGAAGGATAGTAGACCAATAGGAGCGGGTTCCATTGTGTGGGAGACTTTTAAGTTGTCTTTACTTGATAGACTCTTTCTTAGGGAATTGAGGAAGACTAAGTTGGAGGAGTTCATAAACCTAAAACAAGGTAGTTTGAGTGTCAAGGAGTATTATTTGAAGTTCAATCTTTTGTCTAGGTATGCTCCAAGTTTTGTGGCAAATCCTAGAGACTTGATGAATAGGTTCATGATGGGGTGTCTAATCTAGCAGGAAAAGAAAGTTGTGTGGCCATTCTTGTTGATGACATGGATATCTCTCGACTGATGGTGTTTCCTAACAAATAGAGGAGTCAAAACAAAGGAAGGATAGAGCTAGAGAAAATAAGAGGTCTAGGTATAAAAGTGACAAGTCTTTCCATGCTATGTCCGAGGGACAAGATAGGCCTAGAATTAAACCTAGATATTTTGGCCATGATTATTCAAACATATCTAAGTTTGATAAAGATAAGGGTAGTGGGTCTTCCAGATCTGCTTGCTCCAAGTGTGGAACGAGTCACTATGGTAAGTGCCTACCCTACATATATGGTTGCTTTGGGTATGGGAAGGATGGGCATAGAGTGAGAGATTTTCCAGATCTTAATTCAAATAAAAGGGAAGAAAAGTAAGCTGCTCCTAGTAACGATGAAATGTTCCTAAAGCAAGACCTAGGTTCTGTGAACTCAAATCCAAATATGATCCAAAGTTATCTCCTCATGTACCTTCCAGTATGTTCTTGTTTAATGGTTTATGAAGATTTCTTGAGATTCTTATTATTATGATTTCCTTTACGGATTTTGCTGATCTTAATGATGATTTATTAATGTTAGAAAGACACGTGTGGCTTACTGCAAGTGGGGGATAATGAACTATATGTGTTTATGAGGTTCTTATATGATTGTGTGTAGTTATGATTAGGTTGGACTTGAATTGTTTCCTTGATTTGGGTATATGAATTTATGTAGAATGCATATACGATGGTCTGCTAGTCTAGAGTTGTTCCCGTAGATTTAGTAAAGTGTCATTCGAGGACGATGTTCCCAAGTGGGGGAGTATTGTTACATCCAAAAATGAGCTAGTTTGAATTAGAGTCTAACACTTGTGTCTTGATGTTTTAAACTCATCAAATTGTTAATAATGGTGTTCTTAGCCAGTATAAAATTATTGGAGGTCGAACGTCCAAGACGTTCAAAAACTAATCGAAGTTGAACTAGTGTGTTGTAGTATTTTGTAGTGATGTTTAGGAGGATGGTTTAAAGTTTAAATTCAGTACCAAGGGTTCCAACGTGTAGTCTGATATATAAAGGGTCGAGATATCCTAGAACAACGCCATGGAGACCATCAAAAGGGTCCCCAAGGAGGACAGAAACTTGGACTGCAAAGCTGCCGCAATAGCCTATTTTGGGTAGTGGCTCTGCATCGCGTAGCTGTCACGCAGAGGGGAAATATTTTTTCCTAATACACGGGGATTTCACGAACCATTCTGTCAAAGAATTTTTGAATAAAATAAGATTTGGAAGTGTCTCCGCGATGCGCCGTAAAGTCAAAGATTTCATTGTTTCATTTTAAGTCAAATTTGAGTTTGTTAATTTGCCCAATAAGTGCAGGGGTCATTTGGGAGCTTTAGGTTTTAATTATTAGAAGTTATTATAGGTATTTGAAGAGTAAGTTTACAGCACAATCGACACAGTAATACATATACTTCCAAAGAAAAAAAAAATCTTTCTCTCCAAAAATTCTCCCAAAACCACCATTGAAGAAGAAGAGAAATTTGAGGCTACTTTTAGGACCAATTTAACCACGATTTCGAGCTGAGTTTAGGAATCTAATATAAGGTATGTAAATATTATTATTTCATGGATTATACCATCCATGAAGCCCCCCTAGTTTCCCTACAATTGACATTCCAAAGAAGCCGAAACAAGTGAGGGTTGTGATTGCATTGTGGGTAAGCTGAGTTTGTTATCCCAATAGAGTGGGTTAAATTCAATTATGATTATATAATTATTATATACAATTTTTATGGAGTTTTTATGATGAATTATAGTAATTGAATTTGAAGGTGATAATGGTTATCATAGGAAATTAGAGGCTAGATGAAGGAATTGGGTTGATGCATCTTAACTTGATTATAATCTATATTATTTGATCATGAATAAATGACCTAGGTTTTAATTGAACTAGACATGATTGATTAAGATTGGTCTTGATGGAATTGAACCTTTAAGAATGAATTATGGCTATATTCGCCCCTAGACAATGAAGATGTAGAAGAAGATACCTAGAAGATCCGAAATTCTCTATTGAATGAGATAAAAATTAAAAATTTTGATGATAATATCCTTGGGATGGTTATATTATCTCTAGATTTAGCATGATTGATAGAAAGTGATAGAGTTCACTTAAGCATGGAGATTGTCTAGGACATCCCTACTTGAGAGAAGGTTTAGCTAGGCTTGATAAGTATACCTTTAAGTATATGTTTGACTCCAAGTGGATATGAAAAGTGAGCCGAATAGTCTAGCAACGGTCCGTACCCAAGTAGAAAAGATAGTCACACCTAGTGGTTATGATTACTATTTCATTAAATATAACATCCCTTAGCCAAAATAGTCCAAAACAGCTTTACATGAAACAAATCTACAGGTGCAACCAACATTGGCATCACGGACCGTACCTACCCACGGTCCCGTACTGCCCAATCCGTCGATGGTATCAGAAACTCCCAAAAAGATAAAGCCCCATAAAAATTGGTTAAGCTTGGAATGAACAACGGGACACGAACTTACGGTTATGTAAGGGGGGGTAAGCACGAACGGTCCGTAAGTCCGTGACCATCGTCAATCTCCCTTCACCCACTATCTTACACAGCTACGAATGACGGCAAGCATGGTTCGTAGGTGGAAAATCTGCAACAATTATGGGGAAATGCAGTTGGGTCAACTTCAAATGGTCCCTAAGTCTTAGCACAAAATGAATTAGGTGTCCCATGGCGTACCCCACATATATATAATTGAATTATCTCTCCATTGCCACTAACCATCCGAAAATCATACCTCCGAGTAAAAGCTATGCCCGTGTTAGTAAAGGCCTATCGAACAGGCCCAACTGACGGATCAACCGATGAAGCGTCGATCAAACAACAGACTGTGTGTGTTGGCCGTCATTTGGTCCACAACATCTTTCCCAAGGGTCTTTTCGACCTTTCCCACTTTATTTAAACCCTATGTTACGTCTTTTTGACCGTAAATCATCATATTTTATCAGGTTTAAAAAGCCCTGAAACATAACTAAACATATCTACATAAAATCAATTATTATATCAAAACATAAAAATTAAAGTGAAAGAAGGAGAAAAGCTCAAGACTCTAGTTCAGACGCAACAAGCTACACACAGTTCCAGCACCAAACTTTAAGTTTATTTCCGTGGATTCCATCACCAGATTTGTGGATTTCACTATTGTGTTCCGTTCCACTCCATTAGGTCCCTAGTTTTCAGTCAGATCTGATTTCCCCTATCATGCTTAGACCTACGGTTTATAGAACTGCAACAAAACTTTTGAATTAATTAAATATATGTCCAATAATATTACCGATGTTAGTACTCAAATTATTTGGTGAATTCAGACCCTAGCTTTGTCTTTCTTTAGTTTTTTCTTGAATGCAGGCACATGCTAGTCAGATATTTTACTCATTTTAGATATGCAAATGCCTCATTGATAAATGCATAATTACCAGATTAATTGTTGCATTGTAAGTATGCTGTTCAGTTTTCGAGCTATCCAGTATTTACAGAAATTCAAATATGATCAGTAAATTTTATAGAATTCATTAAGAGTAGCCTAATACCGAGTTGGAATTAGGGTTCAGCGTACCCAATTAGTCCCAAGAACTAGTAGCCAATTACGGTGTAGGCCGCCTCTGTGGGCAATGTCCAGTTCATTTATCATGCCACATTGCCTTTATTCCTTGGAAGTATATTGGTTCTCTCGATGAGCTATACATCGGACTCCCCATTTAGCTGATGTTTGTTTTTCTTATCGGTTATTCATAGCTCCCACATTCATTCATACACGCAACATTGACTATTTATCAGTTATTCAGTATTTAAGTTTCAACATGTTATAAATTTGGTCTTGTCAATTCCTTAGCTTAGAATTTCGTTATCATGTAAGATTTATTAACTCCTTTAGTTATTTTTTTTCTTTTGCTTTACACTCTATCCTACAGTGCAGTAACCTTTAATATTGGCTAATACGTCTGCTACAAACAATCTTCTCGTGATCTGGTTCAAGGCTAATCAAATCAGATCATGCCAAAGACGATATCCGATCTTCATTTCAAGCAGATTCCGTGGATATTCTCATTTCTCCGAATGACAACAGTCATCGTTTCATTTCAGTCTTTAGTCATTTAGTTTCAATTTTGCTAGATTTAGCTGGGGCTTGTCCCAGTCTTTCTAGTCCTGTTTAGAGTCTTATTTGAGACATAGTTAGATTCAGCTTAGTACTGAGTTAATATTTCCTATGTATTAAACTTATTGTTTTCAAATTTTCTCAATTATAGAATATGGGTATTACCCATATTTTAAGATTTAATTATGATTTATCTTGCGCCTCAGTTTATTATCTTTAGTATGCTCATGTTCATGCTAGCAGGGTTAGCTTGACATCACTTGTGGTTCTAAGTTCCGTGTCCTAGGATGTCTAAAAATCCAAACTAAGTAAAGTCATTTTCATGGGTGTGAAGTGCACTACATCAAATGAAAGGGAGGCTACAAAGTGTTTTAGGAAAACTTCACTTTAATTTTATTATTATCATGCGTAAGGTATGATCTGATTCCATTCTAACTCTACATTGTGCGCTTAAGATTATGCCTCCTCCTAGAGTTAATTTTAGGAATGCGAACGCCAGAAATTCTAACGCAGTTCCTCTAGTACCAGATAAGGAAGTTCAAATGTAGAGTTTCTTAACGCCAATTCAGATTTTGGCTTAAAGTATGACCTACAAGAATGATCAGTAGGTTCAAGTTCCTACTAATAGAAATGACCTATTAATGGCAGCCATTGTTTGTGTTTTTGTTAGGATGATTCCGTCCTAATTTTTAGGGTCGCAAGTTGGTAAGGCGCCAAAAAAGTTCATTGAGAGGTCAATAAAATATTTAGTGTAATATCATGTAGACTAGTATTGGATAGGTGAGATTGGCCGTCTTACACACTCAAAGGATGTGACTCATCATATGGTTCACTTAAATGGAATACAAACAGCATGACTGTTTTTATAACTAGTATTGAGTCCAATTAATAATGTTAGTTTTCAATATCTCTCAGAACCTTTCTCAGTCCTCTAGGTACACATCGGTGACCAAGCTATAGTTTATACGGTGTACCGAATTTACCCTGGTCATAGTCTTCAGAAAGTTACCTCAATCAGATCTAGTAGATTTAAAATGGTAACTTTGATGTCATTCTAGGCAGCGGATTTGTTACATTCTGTTATGCTTCAGTCGATTATAACTTAGGATTGTTCGTTTTTAGTTTCCGACAAACCACTCTTTGAATGAAAGGTTGTAGTAGCTTAGCCTATGGGGTCGATTTTTTTCTTACCTTAAAGGAAAGAAAGATGATTTCTAATGTTATATCTATGAGTTTCAGGTTAATGATTTTGTCCTTGAAACCCCAACTCTTGAGTGAGTTCCAAGTCTGTTGGAAATTCCAGAAAAAAAAGATCTTCACGGAGTCCCTCTCGAAAGGAAATTTACTTTGGAATGAACTCCTTCAGATAACCAAGACCCCCCCTTTTATTTTGTTTCAATTCTTCATTTAAAGAATGGCTCAGCAGAGCTAAGAATTGAAAAGAGCATTGAAGCCTCTATATAGGGTTTCCATCAGACTAGTATTTCAGGCTATGGGGTCCCCAGTGTTGTTCATAAGGAAGAAAGATGGTTCTCCCTCCTCAAATGTGCATTTCCTACAAAAAAAATAGCCAATTGAACAAGGTCACAATACCGATAATTATCCCATCCCCGCATTCATGACTTATTGCCACTTCAGGGTGCTAACTATTTCTCAATGATAGATCTTAGATCGAGTTATCATCATCTTAGAGTCAAGATATTGACATTCCGAAACAACTTCAGAACTCATTATGTCATTATGATTTTTGTAGGTATGTCGTTTGGACAACTAATGCTCTTGTACCTTCTTTGATTTGATGAACAGAGTGTGGTCAAACAGTACTTGGATTGTTCGTTGCCTCTTTTAGATGATAGCCTCATTTACTCTAGGAGTGAGGAAGAACATGCAGTCGTTGAATAGTTTTTCTAAAGACTCTCAAGAATCGCCTGATTCTTCTCTAGTTATGTGAGTTTCTGGTTGAAATCCTTGGTTTTCTTGGCTCAATTATATCTAGCGAAAAATGCGAGTGGATTCAGTCACCGAGATAGAAGAAGTGACACACTGGCCTGACCCTACCCTCTGCCTACACCCATATCAGAACTTCTTAGGCCCCTAGCGGGTGTGTATTACAGAGGTTCGTGGAAGGATTTTCATGCCATAGCCTCACATTGACTAGGTGACTCAAAAGGCTGGGTCAAGTTTCAATGGTCAGATGATTGTCATGAAAAGCTTTCCGAATTGAAAACAAGATTGACCGACAGATCCTGTCTTTACTCAATATAAGAAGGGTCAGATGGTTATGGATCTAGTGAGGGGGGGGATGGAAAGGATAGGAGCAGGGAAGGGAAAGGAAGGGGGGGGAGGAGAAAGGGTTGTGAATTCCTGAAGGATTTGCCTAGGTTGTCTGTTGATGCAGCGAGATAAGGTTTTAGCATATGTCTCTAGATAACTTAGGGTGCATGAGAAGAACTATCCTACTCATGACCTCTAGCTTGTAGCAATAGTTTTTGTACTCAAGTTATGGAGACATTACTTGTATGGTGTTCATTTATATGTGTTCACCAATCATAAGAGCTTTCAATATGTGGTTACCTCAAAAGAGTTCAATCTTCGCCAGAGGAGATGACTAGAGTACCTTAAGGATTATGATATGAGTGTGCATTTATCCTCCGGTCAAGGCGAATGTATAGCAGATGTAGTAGATATATTATCTATGGGTATGTGGCCCATGTTGAGAAAAAGGAAAGGAGCTGTGAAGGATGTTCCGTTCGCTCGCTTAGGAAAGTCACCCTATTATCATATCAGATAGTGGTGTACAGTTCAGAAGGGGAAATAATTTCTTTCAGTGTGTGCTGGTAATGAAAAAGCAAGACGTGACCCCTTTTTCAACGTGACACTTAAGAATGCCCGTTCACAATAAGAAATGGAGGTTTTTTCTCCCTAGTTGAGATGGTTACTTCGCTAACCCAGGGTAGATGTGTGTTTCCTAAGGTGTGCGAGTTCAGAACACATATTCTTGGATGAAGCCCTAACTCTAGGTAATTCTATCATCTAGGTCCACTAACATGTACCGCGTTCTGGCGGGAATCTATTTGTGGAATGACATGAATTGGATCTAGCAAACTTTGTGATACGTGCCCCAACTGCCGCAAGTCAAGGTAGAAAACATCAAAACCAGGAGGTATGACTCAAGAGGATCGATATTCCTACTTGGCAATGGGATATATAATATGGAATTCATCATAGCATTATCACATACTTGCCAACAACATACTTCCATTTGGGTGAATGTTGATAGGATGACTAAGTCTTCTCGCTTCTTTGCGGTCAAGACTACCATATTCGACAAAGGGACTATGCAATGGATTTACTTAATGAGATTGTAAGGTACATGGGGTTTCCTTTGTCTATCATCTCAATATAGGTCCTCGAGTCTACCTCTCATTTCTGAAGTCATTTCAGAATGTCTTGGTACTCATGTGAACCTGTTAGTATAGAACATTCATCCACAGACGGATGGGCAGCAGAGCGTACTATTCATACCTTAGAGAATTGTTGAGGCGATGTGGTCCGATTTCAAAGGTAGTTGGGATGATCACCTTCCTCTTATTGGATTTTGCCTACTAGTAATAGCTACTCCATTCAAGATTCCGATGGCCCTTACATGCTTTCAGATGAGCGTAGATGTAGATCTCCTGGTGGTTGGTTGGTGAAATAGTGAAGAAGCTTTTATAGGGCCAGATTTAGTCCTTATGCAATGGAAGAATGTGTAACTCATTAGAGATAGACTTAAGACATCTAAGTAATCAGAAATCTTATGCAGATTTACGGAGATAAGGAAACTAGATTCCAAGTTGAATGATTGGGTTTTTATGAAAGTCCACCTATGACAGGGTGATGAGATTTGGAAAGAAAGGGAAAGCTCAGTTAGATATATAGGCCCCTTACAAGATCTTGAAGGGGAGGCAATGTGGCATATGAGTTGGTTGCCATGCAGAATTAGCAGGCACACCTTCATTCTTCTAAATCTCTCTTGAAGAAGTGTGTGGGTAAAATCCAGTCTTTGAGAGTCCATTAGAGCATGTGGCGGTGGAAGACAGAATTTTTTAATAGGATGTCTCAGTTGAGATTCTTGACCTTCAGTCAGAAGGTTTGAGAACAAGAAGTCAATTCAGTCAATGTTTTTGGTAAGGAAAAAAGTCAGTCCGAAGGGGAGCAACTTGTGAGCAAAGTAGTTATGAAGCCAGTATACTCACCTCGTTCCTTCCTCCTTCCGATTCCCTCCAACTTGAGGTCTAGTTCCTCTTTAGTTTTACAGTCATTCAAGCATAAAATTACAGTCCTTAGTATCATGTTTTCCCTATGTGTGTAACTTGCTTTCCGTGATGTGCATTTACTAAGGATCGTAATTCAGTAAGAACCATTCTCAGTAATCTTGTAGTGGGGTTTTTGCTGCTCTCTCGCCTCTTATTTTAGCTAGATTAGTCTATTCAAGGACAATGTTTCCCATGGGGATATAATGTAATACCCTTAAAAAAAGTCCTAAAACCACTCCTCCTGGCCGCTTATAGCAACAAAAAAAAATGGAGTGCATCAACGGCTCGTAGCCTGACCCATTGTCCGTCCTGCACAACCGTCGATAGGATCAGAAACTTCCAAATATTTTAGCCTAGAAAAATTTGTTAAGTCTTGGATGACGGACGGAAATACGGTCCGTAGGTCAAACGACGATCTGTAGTCAGTGATCGTCGATCAATACTCTCTTCACCCACTCTCTGACAAGAGCTACGGGTGACCAGTACGGTCCCTAGGTAGACCTACGGTCCATAGGTGGAATATTTGTAGACAGTTAAGGGGAAATATAGTTTGGTCAACTTCAAAAGATCATAACTTTTAACACAAAATGAATTAGGTGTCCCATGACTTACCCATTCATAAGTAATTGAATTTTCATTCCATATCCACCAACCTTGCTAAACTTAGACCTCCGAGTAAAATGATATGACTATTTTAGTAAAGGCTTCTCAAACAGGATCAACCGACAGACCAATCGATTGGGCATCGATCAATTGATGAACCATCTGTCCTGGCCGTCGTTTGGTCCGACAACAACTTTCCCACGGGTCCTTTGGTCTTTTCCCACTTTGTTTAAACCCTAAGTTACATCGTTTTTACCCTAAATCATCAGACTTTAGTCAATTAAGACTAGAAACAAAAATAAAACATATCTAAGTCAAATATGAAATCAAAACATAGAACATTAGAAAAAGAGAAGAGAAAAGCTCAGAACCTTAGTCAAGATCAAAATTCCAGCAGTTTCCAGCCCCAAAACTTATTTTTTTCGTGGATTTCAGCACCAATTATGTTGGATTCACACTTAGTAGGTTTCATTTCATTCAACGCATCCTTGGGTCCCCTAAAAAAAAGTTTTCAGTTAGCTTCTTGATTCCCATTTCATGTTTTAGACCTATGGTTTCTAGAACTTTAACATACCTCGATTAGTCATTATATATTCCAAATCAATCTAACCATGTTATTACTCGATCTTGCATGAATTTTCAGACCCTCAGCTTTTTATTCTTTGGTTTCTTGAAATGCACATGCCTCGGTCCAGATATTTCAGCACACTTCAGATATACATGCCTCGGTGTATAAATGAATAATTACCATGTTATTGTTGCATTCTCGTTTGCATGTTCATTAGAGTGATAATATTGAGTTGGACTAAGGTTTAGCTTACCCAATTAGTCCCAAAACTATTAGTCAAGTAGGTTGTAAGTTCTCTCTGTGCGCAATTAGTTTAATGATTACTTCAACATGCCTTTATTCCATTGGTAGGGTATATTGGGTCCTCTCTATGGAGCGTATACATTGGAATCCACATTTATCTCAAGTGGTTTTATTATCAATTATTAGTTGCTTCCACAGTTCAGTCAGACTCTCTACATTGACCATTTATCAGTATATTCAGTATGTAGTTTCAGCATGTTATAAATTGGTCATTTCATTCAGTTAGCTCAAAATTTAGTTATCATGTCAAATTATTATACTTGCTTCTATGCTTGTGTTGTTATGTTTTATTTCATCTTTACTCTATCCTACATGATCAATACCTTTCAAGTACTGACACATACATGTGCTACATCTCTCGTGATGTAGGTTCAAGTTCTTAGCATCCATATTCACACATAGAGCAATTTCCGATCTTCAGTTCAGAAAAATTCAGTGGTGAGTCCTCATTCTGCGAGGACAACAAACATGCATTTTATTTAAGTCTTTAGTCATTTAGTTTCAGTTTTGCTAGATTTAACTGGCTTGAACATTTTGTCTAGTCTATAGTTGAGGCTTATTTAAGACATAGTTCGATTCAACTTAGTATTGAGTTAAATCTTTCCTTTGTATTAACTCATTGTTTTCAAATATCTCAGTTTAGAATATGGTATTCCCCATCTTTTCGATCTTACTTAGGATTTAGCTTCTCCGCATCATTTTATTATCTTAGTATTTCTTATGATCATTGCAAAAGGGTTAGCTTGTAATCACTTTAGTTTTAAAGTTCCATGTCCGCTGTCCGGCGGTAGCTTGGGGCATGACAATTTCATTGGTCTCATGAGGAGGGAGTCCTTCACGAAGTAGAATCAAGGTATCCTAGTAGAGATCTCCATATCCTTTGAACTTAGACGTGCTTGGAATCATAACGTAGTGTTCAAAGCAATAGATAAACTTAGAAATTCCCAAGGGGTATCTCGTACTGTTCATAAAGTGTGAATGAAATTAGACATGCCCAAGGGGTATCACGTAGTGTTCATGATTAAAGGATCAAGACATACCTTAAAAAGTATATCAGAGGATGCATATGATTATGGAACTTAGGCATACTTAAAGAAGTATCTCGTAGTGTTCAAAAGTTAAAGAAGTAATAAAGAAAGGATCCAAAAGTAGTACCTTGCATGAATGGTGGTATGGGATATCATAAGTGCATTGCACAAGGTATAACCTAAGGTCACTAATGAAGAAGAGATTAAATATAGGATCGGATTAGACTTTCCGTTCTTACTTAGTAGACTAAAAATGAAAGAATCTTAGTAAATGAAGTTAAGTAATAAAGAAGCTATGGAGGTTGAACATGTTAAGGATGTCTTTCAAGATAGGCTTAGTATGTTGGGCAGTATGGGCTTCCTTATTTACATTGCACAAGCATGTTTCGAGATGACCACAAGAATATAGTACTCTTTAGTATGAAGAACATAGGTCCTAATTATTATAGTGGATCATAATCAAGTATGAAAAAAGAGAGGTACTTAGCTTTGGTTGTAGTATGGGATGCTAAATTACTCTTGAACAACTATACTTGGAGGTAGCTTGTGGTGTAGTTCATATGAGAAAGAAGGACAAGTAAGTAAGGTCTTGATGATGTTAAGTTGATTTTGAGGGTAAAGTTCCAAGGTTTCCAAGAAGAGAAGAAGTGGTGAGTCTTCATAGCTTCGAGGAAAAACCTTTTTATGTTTTCTTTATGTTTTAGTTTTTAAGTGTGTTGCGTCCCAAGATGTGTAATTGATGTGAAAGTTAGATGGTTTTTGAGACAATGTTATTAGAGATTCTTTCGCTATTATGAAATACCATTTGGTTTACGTTTAAAGAAAGTTTTTAAATTCCCTCCATTTATGCATGATGTTATGTAGTTAAGGGAAGAGGCATGTGCAAGACCTCCGAGAGGTCGAGTACGCCGTGTCGCGATTAAAGGGTTTCCCTAACTACTAGGATGTACTTGCGGGTTGTGACAACCGGTAAAGGTTATGATCCACATTCAACGAAGAGTTTCTTGTCTTTTTCCCCTTAACACATTATAAATTGCAAGAAAAATTAAAAAACAAAGTGAATTATGTACTTACTGGAAATTTGGTCCCCCGCTTCCGTCTATTTCTCTCATTTTTTATGTTGATCTCTTGGAAGTATTTCGTGTGACATTTTATTAAATAAACATTATACATCTATGAACATCAACTTTTAAAATATTTCGTATACGTATAAAACAAATTTTACATGTAAATTTCAAGAAGAAAAACATAGTTAATCACGCACACCATGCACACAATTTACTTAATCCACTTTCTTTCTCGGAACACTATTTCTTTCCCTACATAATTTCCGAATACATATCAACATGTAATCACAACAGAACATAAAATCATCTACCCGAAGATATAGCACGCATATTTTTGAATCTTTCCAAAGGACCTAAATACTGGGGCATGCAACGGGGACAAGCCTTAGTTTTCTCATTGGAATGTAATGAACTTATTGGCTCTTTTAAAGGGACCAATAGATAACAAAACCCCTACCTTAATGTCGTTAAACACTTGTTTCAGACAAGGCCTTCCAATTCCGAACGCACATCACTGCCTCACCACCAAAAATCCCAACACACAATCCGTCGAGAAGAAGTTTTGATTTTCGTTTTTAAGCTTACTTTTCACTTGAGTTTGTGGGTGTAGGTTTTTTCAAGAGTGAAGAACTATTATTTTAAGAAGTTCTTACTGATAAAAACATGATAATGAGAGTGAGAAGACTTGAGAATGAGAGGTAGGATTAGGAGAGTTAGGTGGAGAACTAGTCAAACTAGGACTCCTCGCTATTTATTAATTTATATTACTATTTTTTATTAAAATATTGATTTTTACGTTACTTAATCTTTTTCTTAATATTAATTAATTTACTAGTTCACTTAATAAATTAAATAATTTAATCCTTCTTTCCAACCCCGGCTTGAATCCAGGTGGATCTAAATTTTGCTTAAAGGGTCACATTCGACACCTCTAACCGAATCTACCCTCCCCCATATTAATTAATTAATAGATGAATATTAGGGTAATATATAAGCTACCCCTTAGCCTAAAAGAAACTTTTGTCCTCTAGACCCCCAACTTACAACTACATCTTTTTATGTCCGGTTAAGACTTATCCAGGTAAATCTTCATATTCGGAAGCCCTACATGGCTGGACCCAACCTTTCCTAGCTCAAATAATTCACCAAGTTAGTAAGCTTTTGGAAATTAGCAACTTGTTCCTTTTTGTTTGGTGCGGGCTCAACTTAAGCTATACATTGCCCGAAATGAGCGATTTGGGTGCACCCAAACCTCTCTTCAACCACTTGCAGTAGAATTTCAAAATTCATTTAGTATGGAGATGTTGGCACAAGAAGGCGAACTCTCATTATATATCATTATTTTTCTATGGCTGATATTAACTTGATTACATTGTCCCACTGAGCAGTGTTTTCTAATGGACGAAAGAAAGATGGGATAAATCATGCGGGTAAGTGCCCAAAAAATTTATACTTGCTACTTCCACTACTATCACCCCTATGTATTGCATTATTTGTGAGAGTTCGGTCATTTGAACACAAGACATCAGATTATACAAGACATGCAGATTACACATATGACCCTAATTCTAATAATTTTACACAATCTAGTTTGGTGGCATTTTTCAATTAAAACTAAAGATTATTGGATCAGTGTTCCAATATATCTCACCTTTCTGCAAATTCCTATTTCAAATGCTGAAATTCACCATAGAAAACCAACAATGGCCAATAAAATATTCCTCCTTTGAAGTTGATTTTAATGAAGTGAAACAACCAGTGAGAGTGTAATACTGCGTTTTGTTTAACTTTATAGGGTAGGGTCACCGTGCCTCTGTGGGTTCAATAGAAGAGAAAAATAGGTAATCCTAACCGCGAGCATGCTTCCTTGAAAATTTTTCCATAAGAACTGTCCCATCACCTCAAGTTGATTAAGAAAAAAAACTGTAAACAAGAGACCTGGATTCTTTTCCAGTTTCTAATTCCAGATGTCTGCATCTATTGTTCTTTTGATGGATTTTGATGAACTAAACCTCCTGAATTACATCCCTCCCTGCATGCATTTGTGAATTCCCTTCCCTTGACAACGAGAATATAGTGTATATTGTATGGCCCCACATTATTTTATGATTTTTCAGAGGAATTTATAGCATCTATCTGCTAATGTGTAATATGATTCCTAGTGAAAAATCACCAACTCATGAGTCCTTAAAAGCCTTGATCTACGCAACAGACATATGTTTGTCCCCTATGCATGTATCATTAGAAGTGGCACAAAATATATTTTCATCATTGAGGCAATACAAATTGAACATTCCAGAAGCTTCTACAGACCCGCACCTGGGTACGACGATTGAGGTTGTTCCTGCTATAATTCAAAGGCCATCAGCAGAAATGTCTCGAGGAGTAGTTAAATGTGCATGAGATAATTACGGAATAATTGTGTGCACTGGTAGACCTAATTATGATATACTCGGGCTAGATCTCTCTCTCTCTCTCTTCAATGCTCTCTCACTGTAGCAGAATGGTATATGTTCTTATTAATATATTACCGTCCATTAGAAAAAAATTCTAATTCTTCAGAAATTCTTAGTGATATTAATAAAAAAATGACTGGTGAAAGGATTGTTCAGACCCGTTGAAAGCCAGAAGTTATTGATGGCTTGGATAGAAAGTTGGGATAGGTCTTATTTCCTAAGAGAGGTTTATTCTCTTTTCCCGAGTTCCTCCAATATTTGTTTTTGTGTTTGTTTATTCTATTATTAGTTCTATTATTTTGATCCTCTTGTATTTCAGGAAATCAAATTAAAGTGAATTCATTCAACAAGGTCTATTCAGATCAGATCAACCAGCGAATGATTTATGGAACAACTAGTTAAGGAAGGGCTAGGAGATTGATAAAAGAACTCGGACGAAGTAAGTGTTGTTTTCAATTTCGTGGTTGGAGGCATTTTGTTTCTCCATAATGTCGTTCCCTTATCTATATTCTCTTAGCAAAGGTAGGTGAAACTCAATCCTTTGGCTTGCGGTCTCAAGGATTGCAGTCAGTTGCTTCCCCTGTAGCCATCAACTCGTTTATGACATATCCGATCGGGTGTTCCTAATCTAGAGTAAAAGGATTCGAACCTTTGCATACAGGAACCAAAAACCAATACCTTACAGCATGGATATACTCCATAGGCCTTTTTGGATTTTAGGAATGGGAAGAGGGGGAAGGGAGAAGCAGGGCTCAAAAAATGAGTTGATCCATTCAAGGAAGCGGGGATATAGCAAGTAAGGAGAAAGGTTATACCCTTAGGAGCGACTACAACAAGATCGCGAATCTAACAGAAAGAAAATGTTAGTTATCTTCTCTATGTACTTGCATTGCAATGCGTATCAAAGTTGGCGAAGGCTGTAACTTTTGACTAGTTACGCTGTTCGACCGAACTCATTGTCTCTGCATCGACCGAAGGTCTGTAACCTTCGTCCCCTCAACATTTGGTTCTCTTTTGATAGCTTCAATAGTTCATTGAAAGCGTTTGGTGTAGTAGACCGCAAGCCCTTCAGAAAGTAATACATAATGTACTAATGAATTAATTAATAAACATTACTAATTCAAAAAAAAAAGGGTTCGTTAAGGACTATTGACTATAAATCATATCAGTTAAAACCACTCAATGAATATGCTCAGCTTTTCCTGTAATGAATATGGATAAACATGCACTTTAGCCTGGAATTGATGAAATTCGGGGAATACGTGGAAACGGTCACTATATTGGGGGGGCGAAAGACATGACCATGACTTATGAAAAAAGTACCCTTGAAAAGACTAAAGGAAAGGATGAATGACTACTTGTAATAAAGCACATGCTAATACTAGCCGACTAGAAGAAACAAGTGTTAGATTACGAGAAACTGCACATAATCTTCCGAGTGATGGATCACGACTTGACTAAAAGGAAAGGGGCCCTTGGACCACTTGACTCTCCATTTTTTTGCACCTATACTTGTTGCTTGCTTATATATAGCAGTATTTTCTTAATGACTACTCTATTTTTATAGTTTTTTTAAAGTGTTGAAATGATAGATTTTTCATTAGCCAATGAATTGGATCCACCCCAATTCGATTGATACAAGGATACATTAATGCCCAGCCTAATTAAGTCGGTTGATTAGACAACCTGAAATATGAATATATTCTCGATCAATTTGATCGAATTTCATTCTTTATCACTATTCAAAATAGTGGAGCTTTCGATCAAGATCTTCTTGCCTCACCTATTTGGGCTATCGCTTGAATTGGAACTTTTATGCATAAGTAGGATTTTGACTCAATCTAATACCCTACCTATCGAGCATCAATAAAAGATAAAGTTTTTTCATGGGCTCATCGTCTGTTGCAGAAACGATGTATTAGGGAAAAGTTGGGATTGATATCTTTCAAGAACTAGTTGAAAGGAAATAATTCTTCCCTGCATTCCTTCCTTTCCAAAAAAAGGAAATTTATTTGGGAGAAAAACTTAGTTGTTTTTAAAAAATCAAATGTTGGGCTAAGACTTGCCAGCCAGTAATATCCAAATGCATAAAAGGTGGAGATAGGGAAGAGGAGATTAAGGAAGTCACTCCACTCCATAGATAGTGTGCACATATACTTCTTTCTTTTTCCATTCCTTCTGGGCCAGAAACACGGGCTGCTAGTGTGGTTGTGCCAATTCTCCCTCTTCTTGCTCTTACAACTGGAATAAGGAACCTTAGAATTTATCCTATATGTCGATGACAAAATAGGATTTAAGAGGATCTCAAAGCCACTTGACTCTAAGTAGACGACCACCCGCTAGCGGATTAGAAAGATTTTTGTTGAATGTCATACTCCAGCCTGAGCTTTCCGATCAGCCAATCCCATATATCAGGGACATATGTGTTAGGTAGGCCCTGGGATCACTGATTAGTCTAATGAGCCCATCTCTCTACCCTATAAGTTTTTGGTCGATCCGGCTGGCGGCTCCTGCATATCCTTCCTCATAATGGGGGACCTTTTTTTTAGATTAGTAGGACTCCCTAGAGTTGAATTAATAATTAATAGAAATCCCAATATAAGTTGACTAACGTGGATCTTCAATTGAGGATCCAATGCTCCCTCTTAATAACAGATGCGTATGCTTTGATTCGAAAGTCCTAGACATTCCTAGGTATTCAGTGTCCAGTTCTACAAAACCAGGAAGAAGAGGACTCTTTTTTTTTCCTCCACCCATCTGTCCAGTTTAAACCTGTCCCAAAAACAAACACCTTCTTACTGCAAGGTGAGGATCTGCCATTCCCCTAGAATCCACTTTGAGTCGAAGGAGAAACTAGTAAAACTTCTCGAGCAGCCGAGATACTAAACAACGAACATTTGAAAAAATTTCTTTCCTCAGCCAGGATGAGAGGGAAGGTCGATTTGACTAGAATCCTGGACCTGATCTTGAATCTTATACCAGTTAATGATGCGACAGGGGAAGTTTTTCTTTTTCATCAATGTTGTCCCAGTCGAGGTTCATCCATGCCCAATCCCACTAGGCCTTCAATTTGTCCCTACGATAGATATATAACCCACCCGTATTTCCTAGTCCTTGAAATCCCTCTAGGGGCCTGTCCCTCCTTCTCACTCGAGTTTGAAGTTTAGCGGCCACATTCACTAATAAGACAAATAAATGAAAAGTGTATGCCATCAATGAATAAGTTACAACAGATTAGTGGAATGAGGGATCAATAGATGGATAGATGGAATGAACTATTAATCATTGGTTGACGTTCCCTTGAACCAGTCATCGAGCTCTCAACTGAATTTTTTAGTTTCTGAAATTCCATCTGTAGTTGTTTATGTTCTGTAATTTATTAAAAAATGATTTTTCCCTTGTGTTCGTCTATAGAACATACCAAAAAATCTTTAGCTTATGGTCTTAAGTTTAACCATGTTCTTATAATGCACTTCTCGGCACATCATCAGTAGGGGAAAGTGGAACTACTTGACGTTGTATGCTAAATCCAACAAGCCCGATTCACATCATAATGCTTAATAAAAGATTAGAGGGAAGCTAAATTCCAAAATATTGTAATTGGAAGGAAGGGAAAGTTGGAAGATGAATCTTTTCCCATGAGCTGGAATAACTTTTTCTTCCTGATTTGATTCACCGCCAAAAAAGGTCTTGTCCCTACCTTGAAGTGTTTATATTTTCTAAAGAAAGTATATGTTCCTTTATCTCTAAGATATTCATAAAACTCTCTATGGATCCTGAATCACAAGTCTTTTCATGATTATGGGCTTTGCTCAAGTGGATATGAATCAAGTGGACCTGCCAATCGAATGAATCATAATGCTCGTAATAATCGATGTTATGAATATTCCATTGGATTACGAAAGGTCATAGAATTGGT
Organism: Solanum habrochaites; assembly: GCA_027704765.1. NCBI lineage: Eukaryota > Viridiplantae > Streptophyta > Magnoliopsida > Solanales > Solanaceae > Solanum > Solanum habrochaites. The sequence continues at coordinate 11,628 of JAKWJA010001551.1, read as the reverse complement.
CCGGTACAATTCCCAAATATAAAAAGTTGGGAGCGTGCCCGATAGTCCCTTACCTACCTCCAGTTACTGAAAATGAATTCATTTTCAATTATCCTACACATGTGTATCATTCATTAGTTAGAGTTAAGGAAAAAAGCTAGCTGGAACTAATCTCTTCTTCTTAGTGAAAGCTAAAGGCCCTGGTATAGTAGTAGCGTGGTGTGTGCTTTCTTTATTTTGTAGATGCGCTCATGGTAAAGGAAGCAAGAATTTTAGATATCCCGCCCTGTTAAAATTATCACCCCGAGCAGAGCGAGATTGAACACCGCCTTAATGATTGTTCCTAATGGGCCTACCATTTAACATACATATGTAATGTAGTTTTTATTTTTGTACCTTTCTTGTACCTCTTCCCCTTTACCACACTTTCTATATATATATATATTTAGAATTAGAGAGGGTGGAGTATCTCACTGAGCTAGCGATCGCGAAGCTATCTCTCGGTTCTACCAAGCGTCCGTCCTAGTGGCTTTGCTACTAATTTGACTGCTTCTCATCGTTAATCCTGGGTTGACCTTGGACCCCTCCCAAGAGTTTTTATAAACACTCTTGTGGTGCATCGATATTATAACGCCTCCATAAGCGCCAAAGATCGATGATATTGTCATGATAAATGTGGGACGTCTATAGTGTAATCGATGATTGAAGGACCTATTGACTTGCATTAACTTCCCGTGTCTAGAATGGGGAAATTTAATTTAATTGTGGATCCATTGGAAAAAATTTGGGTATGGGCCTCCTAGCTTCAATGCCTTTATTGAAGTTATAAGCTTTCAACATATGATGTCTTGTTTGGATTATTTGATTGGGATTTCAATAAAAACAAAATAACTTTTAGGAATAATTAAACCGATCAACATTGTATCTGGGCAAGACTAGAGAGAATCCTTTTAAAAGAGAACTACGCCCTTCTATAAATAATTTGTTTTGTTGCACTAGAATTGACCATTTGCCTAGAGTATCCTTTGATCACACTCCTCTAGTAATCTTCTTAGAATATTATAATACTTGCACGCCTGGGGTCTTTTGTTTCCAAAGAATTTGGATTCGGCATTCTTATTTTCACATTTTTTCTCAATGTTGCTCGGGAAATCCTTTTAAAATTTTCTAAAAAAAGATTGATTCGACAAATAAAGAACTGAAATGGCAAACTATCTCAGAATATAGAAATACTGAAAATGAATAAGGCCAATTTTCTCTTGAACAAAATTGGTCTACTGATAAGAAAATGGAGTTATATTCGGCCAACAGTAACCTTGAAAAACATCTGCTTAACGAAGACAGATAGAGAATAAAGCTCTTGACCAAATTTTTGAACTTTCTCTGTATGGCAGGAATCTCTCATTTATTTCATACATTCTTTTCTTCTCAGGTTCGATACTTGAATATGAGATACTTGAGATCATCCCCTTTCTATTCATAGAGGATGATAATAAGATGCTTACGCTCCCTCGTAATAATGGAACAATTTCAAAGAATATTTTACATGTCACAGCATAACCCAAAAATGTCCTTTAAAGCCATTAGGCTTTCCTGATTCTTTTTATATAGAAAATATTGTTGGGATTTCAAAACTTCCAGCTGGTCACCTTATTTCTTCGTTGAAGGTGTGATCCCCCATTCTATCAATGCTACTTTCCTGGTTTTTATTATTAATATTTTGATATAGGACTACCACTATTTAAATCTAAAAAAAGATTCTCATCTTCTGGATTGAGTATAAAATAAAGTGGTAGGAGATGAAAACATTTTTATCATGTGGATTTATCAAACATGTTCTTTTCTGGACGCCTATACACCTTCTTGCAGGGATTCCAGTTTCAAAAGGAGTTCTTGACAAGTTTGAAAAAATGTTATTAAACTTTTGGGGAGGAGGTGGTGAAGACAAAAGAATGCTTCATTGTATATTTTTGGATACTATGTACCTAGCTATTCAGGAAGAGCTTTGGGTCCTCCTACTACAAGAGAGTTTGAAGAGCTTTCAAATGTTTTTCGTATGAAGTTTACCTAGTCAATAAGAGGGGGGTACTTTCAATGAGAAGAATATGAGAGAGCTAGCGGTGGAACAAGAAATCAGTGCTAGCTCCATTTGTAATCCACCATTTTTATCACTTATGTATTGGTGGGGTTGCATAAATATAGAACGGATTTAACTTTAAGTCCTGACAACCGGGTTTGGAAGAAGCAAACCATATGTTCTTTCAGATAGTTTCTTTTTAAAAAATTAATAAAAAATATGACTGCCTCTTATTGAACCAGCCAACTCCTTTACTAGTTATTTATCCAAAACCATAGATGTGTTTGACGTACATGGATTTGCTTTTAAATTATATCGAAGCACTTTTGCCTCACATAGTGGTTTATGATATCACAAACACATCTCATCAGGAGGATAGGGGGATATGGAAAAAGAATCGTAGTGAGTTGTTTATCATCAAAGCTGGTTGGGAATCGATAAGAAATTGAATGGGCATTCAAGCTTGGACTCAATTTGTCTGGATAAAGTCATTTCTACAGTAATTAGCATTTCTGCGTGGGAGATCTTATTTGACTTTTTATGTGGGGATCAAAGAATCAGTTAAAGGAAAACTTCAGACTAAAGGTATAAGATTAGCAAAAAAAAATTTGTTTTTTTTGGAGCATGATAAATAAAGTATTGATCGCCTCTTCATCAATATTGAGATTAATTTGTAGGATTGGAACCATTTTTTTATTGCCTTTTCAATATAATATCATTCCAAATGGATTCCATTAAGTCATTTCAGTTTAATATATCTCGCAAAAAATCCCATGTTGCCTACTTCACTCTATGCGTACTATTTTTTCAGTTCGGGAATTTTGGGAGGTAGGCAATAGAAGTAAATTAGAAAACTCAATATCCTAAACGACTACTATTATTCAAAAATTTACTGACTCGCTGAGAGACTATTCTTATCTTCTTGACATCAAATAATCTTGGACGTTTACTGATTCTATTCTTCTAGATGCACTCTACATTAATCAAGCTCACAAACACACAATTGACTCCAAAATCATTGGTTATTGTGCTTCAATGAATATAAAGAAGCCCCTAAAATTACCCATACCTAGACTCATGGTGGAGCTTCATTTCATCCAAACTATCGGCTGGACCTTTTAAAATCGTCTATACATTTAAAGAAAACAACAAAGTGGAAAACTCTTTAGAAAACATCAGCTATGATTCTCAGTTAGACTCTAGGTTTTACTCTACAACCGATCTTCCATAGAAAATTCAAGTTTTTTTCACTCAAAAAAGTAATCTTTTTGAATATCATATTGGTTTGGCTTTGTTAACATCAATTTTATTAGCAGTAATGTTTTTGGCTGTCTTGTAGCTCTTTGTGAGCAGGTCTATGTACTTTTTTTATGGCTAAGGTTTCAAAAAACTCCCCCCTTAACCCCTTGGCGGGGGGCAGATGGAGTATTGACGAAGAGTTTTTAGGACTGAACACATCCCCCGTTACTTAGTAGTGCATATGACATGTTGTCAACGTTGTTGGACTTAGACTACTCATCTCACTGGCCGCAAGTTCTTTGGGGGTGTATCTGGAACTTGTTATTGGGCCTTGAGGACCAAACCTAGCTGCTCGGACAATCTTAGTATACCGCTTCCCTTTATAAGTAGGCGGTATAGTCACATTGCAATTATTCTACTAGTATGGGTCACTTTATCCGGATTTAACATTTTAGTAGCAACTACAGATGGGGTCGGCATGAGTCGTTGGTTCTTGAGTAATATCTTTTTGCCATTGTCTTTATTTTCAAAAAATGAATACCTTACCATTAGTCTTCTATGAAGATCTGGGATTCGGTATTGAATAAATCCAACATTTCGTTGAATCATTTCAGCAGTCATAAAAAAAGTTAATTCTGTTTAGTGGATTCCATGTCCTTGACTTTCATCACATTCTCTAGCAGCTTGCTGGTGTTTTTTAAGTTCAGGAACTGCTCCAATAGGCAGCCAACCTATTGGAAAAAGACTACTCTCATCCCTCCTTTCAGTCTAGTGAGGTAATTCTTATGTGCTTCTCAAGTCGATGTTGACATGTATATAAGTTAGATGCTAGAAAGAGAACCCCCCATAATATAAGCACTCTTTCATTAAAGTAATTCCTTTAGATCATATAGTATAGCTGAGTAGCTAAGAGCTTCGTTAAATTAAAAAACACATGAATCATCTTGTTTTGTGTTAATGGGGCTTTGAGCGACGTCTTCTCTTTCTCATATCAAGCAAGTCACACCTAACCGTCCTTGATGCCATCTTGATTACTGGAATGAATGTCTTATCATAGTTTATACCCTAATGCTGGTGTAGCCTTTGGCTACCAAGCGAGCATTATAGCGATCTATAGTCCCATCAGACTTTGACTTTCTCTTGTATAACCACTTCTGAGCCGATAAAGAAATTTTGAAATCAAAATTTCACAAGAAAATGGGATGAATAGAAGGATTTTAACAAAATAATGGAATAATTCCATTCTAGTGCCTATAATGCCACGAAGCCTTTATTACTATATCTATCGGTCAATAAAACCACCATAGGGTCTATGTTGTCTTAATACAATGAAGATAGACGGAAGTAAAGGGACATATACTACCAATGTAACAAAATGACTAACTACAAGATCAGGTATTCAAAATTTTAGAACCTTCTTAGAGGGTAAGACAGAAATCGAGGCCTTACGTGCTGTCTTACCAAGTACATTTAATAGCTTCCATTGAATTACGAAAAAAAATATTTGTTGAGAAACCCACCTTAACGTAACGGGGAGGACCGAAATATGGTTACTACTTCTTTTCTGAATTCGGCATCACGTATGTAACGAATAAGGAAGGGCGGCGGCAGAACACCTTTAACTCTATAAAGGAGGAACATGAGTTTAAGAATTGTTTCATCTGTAAAACTCAAACGAAATGAAAAACCAAATATGAAAAACTTATTACATACAATGCTTATCTTTAAAAGCTCACTAGGAAATTCAAGAAAATACGTTTCTCTCCACTACCCAGAGAAAAAAAGAAGTTCACGGATGCATTGGCAACACTAGCCTCCATAATAAACATTCCTGAGGGAAAGTCCGCCAAATCATGATAGAATAAACAAAAAACCTGGTGTATTGCAACCTAATAGAATTTTTTTAGTACACTTCCAGCATGTTCAATAGGTATCTTTTGGCATCGAAAGGGCATCCAACGCTAAATAATGGTTTACTAACATCAGGGAATATATTGAACACCAAACGTATCACAAACATGAATTATAAAATGATAAGAAAACACTTAGGAGGTTAGCAATTCTAGTCATTACGCGGTGATGCGATTCGCCAAGCTCCATCAAATCTTTCCACTATCTCTAAAGGGGGTCCCTGGGCCACTTGACAGTAAGGAAAGGGGTTCGAATCAATACTCTTGTGTGTATCCTTTGGCCATTATTCTAGCCTTCAACCTCTCAACTGCTCCATCAACTTTTTCTTGACTTTATAGACCCACTTGTAGCCAATGGATTATTTCCCTAGAGGAAGAGATACTCAATCCCAAGTAGCAAACCATTCTACTGCTATGATCTCTTTCTGCATAGAGCTGCCAACAAGGTAAAGATATGGCCTCTTAAAACGTATCGGGTTAAAATAAAAGGATGAAATAGCAAAATAAACTCATGAGAAGTAGAAATAGAATTAGTTGATACAAACCTATTAATAGGAAAATGAAAACAAAAGGATCTACGTACCTTGAGAAATATAAGCTAGAGAACCTATGTCTGAAGAGGAGTTTGGTTCGATGTTTCAGAAGAGTGGGAGACCACTGAATAATTTTGCTTAGTTGCGTAAACTAAGTGATGAGAATCTGTCTTCAAAAACCTGCGGAACTTCCCCTTTAAGTGATCACTTAGGTCACCGGGATCTTCTTTATCTCTATTAAATCTGAGAATTCTGATGTTGTGTCACATAAACTCCTCAATAGTTCCACTCCTCCCCTATAAGGGGAGACAAAACATAATGACCCACCATCACATTGAATCTCAAAGATCTGAGCTCCATAGTAAGTTCGAAATTGGAAACACTGGCGTCTGTGATAAACATTCATGGGTAAGTTGCCCATCATGATAGGAACAAAAAGCGCCGCGGTGTATTGCAACCTAATAGAAATTTTTGAGTGGACTCCCGATATGTTCAATAGGGATCTTTTAGCCATTGAAACGGTACCAAATGATAAACTACAGTTTTCTGACATCAAGTAATATATTAAACACCATACGTATCCCCAAAATTGTAAAGGAAAATTATAAGAAGACAATTAGGATGTTGGCAATGCAATTTGTTACGCAGGGATGCTATTCGCCAAGCTGGGAAAATCTTTCCGCTATCTCTAAAGGGGGGACCTAGGCCATTTGGCAGTAAGGAAAGGGGTTCGAATCAACGCTCTTATGTGTATCCTTTAGAAACCAATCAAGACTGCAACCCCTAAATTACTCCATTAGCTTTTTGATGACTTTTTATAAACCCACATGTAGTCCACGACTTATTTCCCTAGAGGAAGGGAGACTCAATCCCAAGTAGCAAACCATTTTAGCGCTATGATTTGTTTCTGCATAAGATTTCCAGTAAGGTTGAGATTTGGCCTCTCAAAAGGTATCGCTTAAAAAAAGATGGATGAAAGTGCAAAAAATACTGGTGGGAAGTAGACAAAGACTAAGTTGATACAATCCTATGAATAGGAAAATAAAGACAGAAGGATCTACATACCTTGAGAATAGAAGCTACAAAACCTAATTTTGAAGAAAAGTTTTGGTTTGAATTACAGAGAGATAGGGAGACCACTGAATTGGTTATATAAGCTCCAAGAACTGAGTAATGAGAATCTGTTTTCACAAACCTAAGAAACTTCCTATTAATCTGATCGATCTAGTAAACGGGATCTTGCTGAATCTATTAAATAGGTGAATTTTGATGTTGTCTCACATAAAATCCGCAATAGATCCACCCATTCCCTCTAAGGGGAGATAGAAGAACATCATGTCCCACCATCACATGGAATATCAAAGCCTCGAGCTCCGTAGTATGTTTGAAAAAGGTGACATGTCAAGAAAGGTTGAATGTTGTGTAGAAGGATCATTTACACTTGTAGACTTTTTGAAAAAGGGGTACCCCAACCTCACTCAACAAAACACATAGAGTAAGATGTAGGCTTAGTTTTTCTTTTGCAGATGATGGAATTTTCACAAAGCACAAGCATTCGAATAGTCATCGGTTTGAATAGTCACCTCTTTGAAAAAGAGTAAAATTCCTAAAGATAATGTGTAGAGGAGATTGCTCACCAATATTAGGAGTCATCATCTTTTCACTCTGATAAGAGGCCATCATTAAATTGTCTTTACTATGGATCCTATAATAGGGAACTTTCTTTCTCATGCCCAATACTTTCTAATAGTATAAGGAAGGATCTAGCTAGCCCCAACCCATAAAAGGGATTTCCACTTACATTTGTCGTGTTGTTATGATGTAATATGCAGTCGTCCCAACAAAGAAGGATGTATGGTATAGGGCCCACTAATTTATCTCCCTTAAAATATTTTATATATTTCAAATCAGGAATAGAGTTGTGGATTATTCGGCTCTATGTCACAACTCCTTGTCGGGCATAACTTTTCACGAAAGGTGGCATGGGAGTAAAAAGACCAATGTAGTAGATATGGACTGCATGAATGGAATCCGTTTATTAAAACAGACAATCGATAAATAACGGCTCCACGTTCGAACATTAGCTGATCTTAGCTTAGTGTGCTAGCCGCTGCTTCATTTAGTATAGTGATAACACTTTATCTTTCTTAGCGCTCCGGCCCCGCGTATATAGTAAGTGATACTTTGTTTGCGCGACTTTCTCTTATAGGGTGACTTGACTTTGCGGTTAGATTATCGCTTTCATACAACGAAAGTCGTTGGTTCAAATTCAATTGTAGGTAAAACTGACCAAAACCCTTACTTTTTAAAGTATGACAACACGAGCGGACTGGCAGCAGGGAGTCAATTTAATAATCAAGGCATCACTTGCTTCCAACTATCGGCTTCTTCGACTGGTTTGACACCTTAATATCAAGGAGCCCCCTATTCCAGAAGTAGGATGAGACACTTATTGAGTTGAGATTTTGTATTCCAATGTACCTCTGGAGATGAGTACTCCTCATTAGTATAGAATGAGTTACTTAGTAGCAATCTCCTTATCCCTCAACTATGCGCCACATAGGTGTAGCTATTGGGAAAGCCATGTAAAAGCTAAGAGAATGACCTTACTCTAGGAAAGTGAGGATCCCTCATCCGATAGGGGTTAATATCGGTATTGCATGTCTATATATCATGGTCTATATCGTTTAAGATAACCCCCACAAAAGTAATGAAAGTGCTAAGTCTTCTAAAAGAATGTACTAGTTAGGGTATTGGAATGGAACGCTATTTATCCATTGCACTACATAGGCATTCCTAAAGGGTAGTCTTGGTGAGCCTTATACGAAATGAATGAACTAAGTCTTCTAAAAGAACATACTACCTAGAATTTGTAGTGAAATGGGACGTTATCTACCTATTCCACTAAATAGGCCTTCCGAAAGAGGAGTCTTGGTACTAAGCCTTCTAAAAGAGTGTACTGATTAGGGTAGGTTGCGGTATGGGACGCTATCTACTTATTGAACTAAGAAGGCATTTAGAAAAGGAAGTCTTGGTGTGTTTATTTAGTGTTCTTCTAATGTCTTGTCATTGTGTGGGGGCTTGTTCTCCCGAGGTGAGTAAGCCGAAAAGGGGCACTCTTGAGGATCACCTTTTGTGTGTATTGAAGGAGGTATTTGTGCGTCTCCTTCATGTCTTACCTTGGTGAGTCTTAGCATATCCTTAGTGAGGGAAATTTCTATGGAAATGAGTTTACTTCCTCTTTTCTTTACCTCGGAAGTTCACTGTCAAAGTAAAAAAAAAATGAATTCAATGTAATTTGACAAGTTTACTGTAAAATGCTCCTTTTTGTTAAATGATGGAAATTCTTCTCTAAGTGTTAAATGATGATTCTTATATTTTTTTACTTCTATATTCATAAAGGATTTTACGCTGATTGGCATGGCAAAGTGTTTTTTAAAAACTAAAATTTCCCTTTTTGCATGTTTTTTCATATGTCATACTTAGTATATTAGTTTACTACCCTTCATATTTTCTAACACCGATACGTATATGTTTTTGAAGCGGGGTTGAAGTCTATAAGGCAAATCTTGGGAAAGTTTCTCTCAAGACAAAGTATGTCCTCAAATATCCGAGGGCATAGTTCCTATATTGTTAGTTTCTTTATTTTAAGACTTATTATGTATTTTTTTAAATGTAAAGGGCCGTGTACCTAAGATTTTTATGTTGTGTGTTCAAGATTGTCTTGTGACGTTGAGTCTTTTTTAGTATTTTATAAAAAATGTTTTTTTGGGAAATTATTCATAAAAAGTTTTAGTTCTGCACTACTTTTCATGTTTTATGAATGAACGATAGTTAATGGACTTGTACAAGACCCAAAGGGTGAAGTGCCCCCGATCATGTTGCAAGGGTCTTCCAAAACTTCTAGAGGTGCTTGCAGGTCATGACAATCATCGTCGAGGCACCCTGGTCTGAACATGCCAAGTTTGTTTACAAACACAAGAGCAAACCCAGAGGGAGGGGGCATCCGTAAAGAACAATTACTGTGGTTCTAGAAAATAATAAACATGGGGAGGCGTTGTACATACAAAACCTGACCGTGGATAAGGCATCATTTTTGCGAGTCAACCAACCCACCCCCAACAGTGATTGACTCGAGCGATTTTGCATGTTAAGTAAATAGAAAGAGAGAAACGTACTTTTGCTCGATTGCTTATGATAAACTAAAGAAAGGTACTAATAGAGTATAGCAAGATGCTCGTAAGGTATCAATAACATGATTGCAAGCTTACCAAACAGTAGCTTCAATACAACATTCCACTAGTCATATTGATTGGATTAGCTCACTGATTCTGAGAAATTTCGTGTATGGAAATTAATAACTGCAATCATGAAATAAAAGTAAAGAAAATTATTATTTTAATCAAACTTGTGAGTACAAATCTGTGTATCCCCTGATTGTTGTCTCTAATTTCTTTTCCTATAATCGAGGGATGAAGCAGCGTATTTCTCGATTGCTAGATTATGTGGACCTCATTTACTTGATCATCAAGAAGATTTAGTAGTGCTTCAGATTGATCACGAGGGACAACTTCTCTTGATCACTTCACCCTTTCTATAGAATGTTGAGAAAGACGATGTAGTCGATATCTTGATCTCCTTTGACTCTTCCAAGATGTTATGGCATTTTCAAGATGCCTCCAAATAGAATATTTCGCCCCTTTATTTTATATAGGCATGGATTAGGGTTTTGGGGTAGCCTCAAAGTAATCCTAATACACCCTTGGGCTTGAAATATGTGTGTGTGTGGGTGGGGGGGTCATAATGTGAGGCTCAACCTAGTCCATTGAAGTTGGATTTGGGGGGGGGGACTTAAGAAATCTTGACTTAAGGATAATTAATTATAATATCCGGCTAATTACACCCAAATATTTACTTGGGTCTATATGTGTCTTGAATTTAGAACTTAGTCAATACAAAATTTAGACTGAATCCATAATATCTTTACTGTCTACACTTACCAAACTAGATAAGCCAGTCATATAGCTTGATTAGCACAAAGTTTATCTTCTTTCTCCTTTAAATTAGTCGTAACATAAGCGAGCACAGAGGAACGAATGGAGCAACACCCGTAGCACCGTAATGCAATGAAGTTGCTGCATTGCATAGAGGTTGCTAAGGTTACTGGTAAGAATTGCTATTGCAGGTCTATCAAAGCCTACAATAATTATTGATTATCAAAAATCAAAACCCCCCGACCCTTCCCACCTAGGGCTACCCCTACACTAAGATAGTACGGTTCCTGTCCTCAGTCAGGGAATAGAGATAAGTGCATCAGGAAAAAGCCATTCCTAGTCCGAATCCTGGACTTCGTTTATGCTTAAAAGCAGCAAGTGTTCTTCTAAGTTCGTACCTAAAATTGTGTATACAAAGAAGATTTCATCCTTCTTCAAAGATATAAAGTCGCGCGGCCCTTAAATTCAAGATATAAGATTCTTTTCACGTAAATCATCGGTGTAAGGGAAAATTCCATAAAGAAAGGAGAGTTAATTCAGAGTGGTTCAGGTAACTTAGATGGATTAAAACTCCTTGTGTGGTTTGAAAGATAAAGAGTTAATGGGGAGGCTTTTCTAAGAAAAAAGAATGATTCTTTCAATTCCGCATCGGGGAAAGCAGCATCAACTAAAACCATATCCGCTACTTTGATATTAGTTATTCGATTCAAATCATATGATTGAAATCCAATTGCTACATTCTTTCCTTGGGGTAATACATTTTGGATAACGTGTAAAAGGGTTCTTCTCTACTGTTCTTTAGTATAAAGTTCAGTAAGATCTGTGTTGCTTTAGAATAAGCAAGAAAAGACAGTGGTAGTTAAGATCTCTCTCATCTCTCCCTCCTCTTCTCAGGG